>JAMKCH010011064.1:0-46338 GCA_023653785.1 Ophioderma brevispina
AGTCATACAAGTGTGTGATTAGTCCAAAGAGAAATATTGTCTATGCACAATGACTATGCAGAGATACTAAATATAAAAATATTATTACAAAATTGTATGACAAGGTTTCACATAATAGGTGTACCTAAAAAATGTGAAAAATCTTATTTTTGCACTAATGTAAAGCTTTCTATTAAAAATATCCCCACTTAAGGATTAACCTGATAATTATTTCATTGGTACAAAAATTGTGAAATTTCTAATTTACTATAGGAGCAAACACTAAATTCAGGCAATGTTTTATATTGAAATTAAGCATATCAAAATTGCCTTTTGTTTTCACTTTGAAGGCATTTCTGGGCCAAATACAAAGTAAGAAATCTATTGGAGTCTATACGAAATCACTGCATATGAGCCAATATATGGATGTCCCAATATCTCTTGTTGCACCTTTAAATTGAAGGATAAGGTATTTTTAATTCCAATGAAAAATTGACAAAAAGGGAGAAAATAGCAGTGGTGAAAAATATATGGATCTCCACTGAGTCGAGTAGGATGCCTATTCTTGTTTCAAAAACTGCCAAAATCAGATTTTTGCTGATTTGTTTAGATTTTCTAATTTACAAATCACTGATAGTGAATTAAAACTACAATCAACTTGGTTTCACGGAATTGAAATGCTATTAATCAAACCTGATCTGGATTTTGAAAATGAATCTTAAAACTGGGTGAATACAATTCAAACTGGTTAAAACCTAGTTAAATCCTTAAAGCAATAATAGCACATTTTTTGAAGAGCAGCCCCAATTTTCCAAAAAAATTGAGATTTTTGCACAATTGCATTGGTAATTGGCTAGTAAATGATACCTGTGAATGGTAAAACTCGAAAATGTGTATGTGTTGCGAAAGAGGGAATTTTGTAATTTGAATAATTAATATCGGAAATCTCCGATAATAATTCAGCAGCTGCTGGAAATAGTGACCTGTACATGTCTACGCTCATCCATTAGTTGTTCCATTGGTTCAGGCAAGTCAAGTTAGAGGTCATTTCCGTGAGGCGGCACCATTTTATAATAGACGGACAGAAATTTGGCATTTCCAATTCTGCCGTTAAATTACAATATGGGATCCCGATTCTAATTACAAAATCGTCTCTTTTACGACAAACACACACTTTACAGTATTACCATTCTCAGATAAAGTTTACTAGACAATTACCAACACAAATCTCAAATTTTGAAAATTTGGGGACGATCTTCAAAAAATGTGCTATTATTGCTTTAACTAAAAAAGCTAACCTCCATAATCTCCACTTTTTCTTTGATTGTAAACTGTCTGCTGAATGTATTAACTCTGAAGCATATGCTGACACTGGGCTGACAATGATGCTCCCATTCGTCTTCCCACTGCTCCTGTATCAACTGCCCTGCTTCGTCTCTCGATGACCCTTGACCCCACAGTTCGATGATCGTCTTGGCCAGCATGCTTCGACTCATGAGGAGCCTTGCTGCTTTCTCTGATGAAAGTTTGATCAACATGAAGGGATTCTGAAATGGTTAATATGAATGTAATCGGTTTAGGGTTGACACAGTAGACTAGTGTTACTATAACAGGGGTGTCAAACCTTTTTGGCTCAAGGGCCGCATTGGTTGAATCCAAAACTACTACGGGCCGGAAACAGGTAATCGGGGGCTCTCAAGTTTGGTTTATGACACGTCTGGAAGTAGGATATCTATACCAATATTTGCCAAAAAGGGACCCATAGCAATACCAGAGATGCAGATTTTGAGTCAAATTTAACACAAATTTTCCATTTTTGTTGACCTTTTTAGCAAATTTTGAAAAATTGTGGCTTCATTTTGAGGAAATTGGACTAATTTTCCCATAATTTTTGGAAAATTTTGGTTTTAGATTGATGAAATTGGACTAATTTTCCAATAATGTTTAAAAAGTTTGGTTTCAAATTGAGGAAATTGAACTAATTCAAATGACATTTTTTACAAGTCTATTAAGATATTTATGCATTTTTTTCTGGGAAGTACCTCGCGGGCCGCATGAGAGCTCTTAGCGGGCCGCAAATGGCCCGCGGGTTGCAGGTTGGACACCCCTGTTCTATAACTACCTGCCCATGGAGAGAGTAAGAGTCATCCAAAAATTGTTGACATTTTGTCTTATGTACAAAGCAACACGGGGTCACAGTTAAAATATAATCCCTGTGTACGTGAGAAAAATTACACATTTTTAAGGGAAAACAAGACAAAAATGAAAAGTTGGCAGTGACCAATGATGAAAGCAACCACAAATGCACATTTAGAGAGTAATTACTTTTCTCACAATATTCACTCTCATAGTACAAAATATGAAGAAAATTCCATTTTCAAGCCCTTAAAATTTGAGAAAAATAAAGTTTCATTACAAATTACAAATTGTGGGTTCCTGTTGGGGAGTTTCCGTAACCTGACCCATCTGACACACTTATGAATTTGGAAACCCTTCACGGAATAAAGCACAGGTTTATTCCATTGAGGTTTCCAAATTCATAAGTGTGTCAGAAAAAAGTGTGTCAGAAAAAAGTGTGTCAGATGGGTCAGGTTACAAAACTCCAAAAAAAAAAAAAAAAAAAAAAAATTTGTATGATTTTTATTAAAATGAAATCAAAAAAGAATTTAATGACTTTTGAATGACAAAATCCTTCAACTTTTCAAGAATCTTGGACTGTTTCAGACTCTGTGACAATCCTGAATCATGGAGCTTTTGACCACTCTCCTGATTTCATTTCTTACTGATAAGATAACGTAGACTTATATCAGATATGAAATATAGATCTTAGTCTCCAATAAAACGGCGATGATGGGGAAAAAATTATGTGTTTAAATCCCAGTAAAAAAATTAACATGGCGCCCCTACTGAGACACAAAAAAGAGCAAAGGATTCTGGTCGCCAGTGACGTCATATGGTTGGGCGTACCGATGCTAGCGTGGTACACTCTCATAGTACAAAATATGAAGAAAATTCCATTTTCAAGCCCTTAAAATTTGAGAAAAATAAAGTTTCATTACAAATTACAAATTGTGGGTTCCTGTTGGGGAGTTTCCGTAACCTGACCCATCTGACACACTTATGAATTTGGAAACCCTTCACGGAATAAAGCACAGGTTTATTCCATTGAGGTTTCCAAATTCATAAGTGTGTCAGAAAAAAGTGTGTCAGAAAAAAGTGTGTCAGATGGGTCAGGTTACAAAACTCCCTTCCTGTTGGCCTAATTCCAGTTCTGCAGACCCCCTTTGGTCTTAAATCCAATTCTACAGCCCATGTGATAGAAACCTGGATTGAGCATAACCACTCTACAAAAATATTTAAGAACCCCTAGGAGGTGACTGACTGCCCCCTTGGGGGCAGAATACCCAGAGATGTCTCTCCTTCCATTAGTGAATCTGTTATACATGTATGGTTAGGAAATAATTTTACTCATTGGAGAAAATTTGTATGATTTTTATTAAAATGAAATCAAAAAAGAATTTAATGACTTTTGAATGACAAAATCCTTCAACTTTTCAAGAATCTTGGACTGTTTCAGACTCTGTGACAATCCTGAATCATGGAGCTTTTGACCACTCTCCTGATTTCATTTCTTACTGATAAGAAGCTCTATCTTATTTTATCTCATGAATATTCATAAACTAATCATGCTATTTCATTGGTGGATTCCTATTCCAAGTGCTATTTCCCAAGGGAAATAGTTCCCTACAACCTCATTCCCAGAGTCACATTGAAGTCTAATAAAACAAATACTATGGTTTATATCTGGGAAATAGGGCACACTATTTTCCCTTGGTACTTACTGGCTTTGGGCCTATCACCCTCTAACCATGTAGTACTTGGCGGTCCCCGGGTTTTACAAGCACCTGGCTTTTTTAAAGCACTACTTGTTTGAAAAAAGTTTTTTGCCATCACCCAGCTTGTGGGGTGCATATCTGCTAACCAATCGAACTTGATCTGGCCCAACCCAAGCTACACCCACCCAACAAATTTCATGACTGTACGATCCCTGGCCTCCGAGAAAAAGGGTGGACAGACACACAGACAGACGTATAATCTTACCTGCTTGTCATATTTATGTTCATCAAATTCTGCTTCGATTTTTAACAAAGATAACAGACATCTTAGCTCCTGTAGGAAAGAAAATGTAATGCACATTCCATTAGTGCCAGTTTACTACACAGTTGTTTGAAAGTCTCATTTATTATGGCAAAACGAGAAACAAACCAAAAACATCCATGGTGACACCCAGGCCCGTAACCAGGACTTTAGGGGAGGGTCGATTATTTTTTTAAAAGGGGACTTTTCCCAAAAAAATTGCAGGGGGGGATTTGTCAAAAGTGGGCTCTTTAGGGAAATGTTATTTTTTTTTGTACAAAAAAGCATAAAGAGCCCTAATGTATAAGAGATGTCAAAGTTGTGTTTGCAAACAGAGAAAAGTTGGTCGAAACAGTTTCCAGTTACTGTCCTAGTGAGTGGGTGGTATATGGACAGACTCGCTTTCGGTGGGAGTAGGTACCCGCAAGTTTGGCAAATGACTAGACTGGGTCCTGCGCTTTCTTAATAACAATTCCTCATTAGTCTAGCCTAAGTTGCTGCCAGAATTGTTCAGTGGGCAACACATGTATCGTAATATCTGCATACAAGGGGTGGAGTCTATGGGTAGCCTCATGCGCAATTAACCGATGGGGAGGCCAACCTACTCGACAAACCAATCAGCATTCACTTCCGTGTTGACGTACGTCACAAGGTTAAGTAACTCTTAACAATTCTGGCAGAGAGTTTAAGTAGATTTAGTCCGAGTTTCGTTTGCTCTGACTGGACACTGACACTCAAAAAAGCAAAGACTATACACCCAGAAGCCAGGTTTATAAGATCAACAATTCTATACACCCAGAAAGCTATAGGTGACACTATTTTGCTGCAAAAGGGTAAGAAAACACACTAAATTTCATGTGTTTTATTGCAAAAAAACCCTGATTTTCTGTCTCTTGAATTTCATGGGGGGTGCCACCCCTGGTATGCAAATAAAATTAAGAACTGATAAGTCACAGGCCTACTCCTCAGATGTTAGTCCAGCCATTGATTGATTGTTATTTATATCTGACGTGAAAAATGTGAATTCAAGTTTATTTTCATAAACCTGAAAGAAAGTGTAGAGGTACTACATTGAGGGATATTATGCGTCATAAAAATAACTTATTTCTCAGTTGTGGGTTTTTCAAAGGGTGAGCAAGGGAGTGAAGGTTATTTTCCTTCTTTTTTTTCTTAGTGCGAAAATCCTTCTTGTACAGTTTTATTTACAGAATTGCAAAAGGTTTCAGAATTGGCACTCCTGTCTTGCAAGTCTGGCAAATACCCACTCCAAAACTGACAGAACTCACGATGACAAAGAAGCTCTCGGCCTAGAATTCGGCATAACTGTTGAACTCTTGTTTGCAGAATTATACAAATGAGGATGGTCCCCACCTAAAGTTAATAACATTTTTTGAAGTGCTTTTTTGACTGAAATCTGGAAAGAACTTTGCATTGTCTCCCCCACCATAAGAATTTGGCCACCCTCAACGGAATAACGGCATGTTGTTAGGGAATGCGGTGGCAGAATTCATCCCGAAATTTTTAATTGCCAATTTTTAAAGTGGGGTGGCCGATCGAAATCATTGGTCCAACCCCCAACTGTCATCGGTCCACGCGCTCATCGGGCAATTGCACCGAATCCTGCCAATTATGCTCAATTGGGCATTTCCATCCCAAATATGGCGATGTTTCTATTTTTAGATAAATGTCAGTGAGAATCCAAAGGCAAAATGATTCGTCACAACAATTATTTTGCCAATTAACTTTAATAATATCTAAAATCTCAGCGGGATTTTTTAGAAAAGAAAATCAAATTTTAGATATGCACCATTGCCAGAAAGTCACCCATTTCATTGACTTCAGGGAAATCCCCCAGTCACCATCTGACTGTCAATTTTTAAAAAGTCTTTTCAACTCAATCACAAACCAGTACAAGACCTTGACTTTGCTGAATAAACATTTGACCGTTAGCCTATTTTGCGGTATCTCTCCTACCGATGGCATTTTACCTACAGGTCACCATAGACTTTTTTACTCCTTGTTACCACAACGACAATTTGAGCTATAGATGATGTGACATTTGTTTTGTTTATGGCGCCCCCTGTTGGTGTAAGAGAAACAACTGTCAGGCAAAAGCACCTATACTTTGATGGGAAATTACTGTTTTTTGCCTGTAACTTTGGTTTCGAATTAAATAATACTAACTTTCTTATCGAGTCATAATAAGCTAATGCTACCATCTGCATTTGTGACCAAGTGAGATCAGGAAAGATCTGCAAGTCATTTATAGCCCAGAATTTTTATGTGGTCTGTCACAGAATATACTCACCAAAGTGAGATTGTTCTAGATTTATTCATGTATACTTACGAATGATCCCTAGTGCATTTTTTGTGCTCAAAACGCCATCAGAAGACACCCCTTATGCTACATTAAAAATTTCGGTGCGACCATGCCTAGTAGCGGTCCCCATGCTAGCATCCGTCGCCATCACTATCCGCCACTGGCATCCATATCCTTTGGCTCATTTTTGTACCTTTCGCACCTTCCCCAAGACTCCACTTGCGGGGAAGGGCCTGGATGAGGGTAACTAGTTGGGATCATTCGTAAGTATACATTTATAAAATGAAACAAATCTCCACACTTTTGGTGAGTATATTCTAGTTTATCCATTTATACATTACAAATGATCCAACTAGTGCATGACTGCCACACTGTCACAGGGTGGATGAATGGAGGCCCGGTAGTCCAGTTGCTACGGGGTTTCACGCCTGTGAATTCTATGGAACTGCAAATATTTTGCCCGCAATGTACATCCTATACATATCCTGATAGCATATAGCACCCTCATGTCGAGGCCTATACATTGTATAAATATATATCGGCATTCCTCACCTTATCAGCATAATGGTAATAGAGGCTTGGCATCCCTCCTCTACTCTCCTGGCTGCTTGCTGACCGGATGGTTTTGGTCACAATTTAAAACTAGTAGGACGTCTTTCATACAAACAATTCTGGAACGTTGTATGCGTCCTCCATCCTGCTTCTTCCATAATGCCAGTAAATGTTAACTCCTAAGTGAAAACCTGAGATGTTGCCTAACTTCAAATTCCCTAAGCATGCGGGTTAATGGCATGTTACTGACCAGTGAACGGGCTTTCTACTTTAAAAGCTCAGATATACGAGAAGTGACCCAGGCGTGATGTTTGCTTTTGGCTGCAAGGTTTAAGGTAAGTGCTGAAAAAGTTGGTCAAAATGAGGAACACCATAGATTTTCTTAAGAAGGAGAAGAGGAGGTCAAAATCTCGAAGTGCTCCGACTGGACACCGATTTTACTTCTCAGGATCATCCCCCCAGTAAACGCTAGGAGCTCTGAAGCACTGTAGGCCTAGGTATAAAATCGAGTGACTGTGTTTTGGCTAGTATAAAGTCCTAGAAATACTTTCCATTTTCCGAAGAGCCGAGCCGTGAAACGTTTGCATCGAATCCGAGTACGTGCATTAAATTTAAAGTTGGCGACTGTAGGACCCTAACAAAAGTTGAAACGCCGACAAATCAGTCCGGCGGTTGTTATGTAATTCCAACCGAGACCCATAAAGATATCTTTTTGTGTCTGTTCTCAAACAGAAATAGCGCCCTCATTTCATTAGATTTTTTTGGCCAGAGGGTGGATGTACAGGCGATGCTTCGAGCCAGATGGGATGTACACGCTAATCCTAGTCCGATTTAAGTCACGTGCGCCAACAAAGTGGATGTGGGACAACTAGAATTTCTTCACCATACCTTAGAAGCGTCGAATTCTACTATAGTAGATATGGAGTTGACTTCCTTCTAGCACCTGCTGCCAAGGAGGCAGATTCTACAGAAAAATCCTTTCATTAGAAGGCGCTTGAGAAAGGCTACACAGTCAATATATAGATTTTTATCCTATAGAAGCGTCACTCTTATCGATTTTATCTATTTACCAGCAGGTTTGCCTTACAGAAATCCGTCTCGGATGATCTTCTAACATGCTGACCATCCTTACATACATACAAACAACTTCCCAAAAAGGGCCTATAAGCACATCCTGCATGACCCTTGCATTGCTAAAGCTTTGCCCGAACTTTAGGCATCAATTGACCAACTTATAATAAAGCAGGCCTCTCACCCAAGCTTTCTCGTCCTCCAGCCACATTTTTCATACGTTCAGTATGTTGGGAGTTTGAATTAGTCATGCTTGCAAACAGATCTACTATGGCATGTGTAATCTAGAAAAATCATCTGGTAATATGACTGTTGAATGCCACTCCACAGTAGACTCTGAGTAAGCTATCATTTTTGCTTGACTTTCCCCCCTCGAAAAACTGTCTACGAAATAGTTGATAAACTCCAGGGAATGTTTCCGCCTTCAGGTAATAAAATGATCTAGCACCAAGTGATGTGGCGGATAATCAATAAGTACACAATTAGGAACTCTTGTTCCTCCTTGGTGGTTAACGGTAGGCCCTACAGTGGAATAATCTGATCTGATGTTTCATCACGCGATTTCCCAGATAACGTCCTCTTTTGAATCGCCTTAAGGTGTAACATGGTAGTACTCTAGTACATTAAGTGGAGCTTTCTTATAGTATTCGACCACACTCCTTATTTTGTGGGACCTCATGCATGCTTTCTAACCTGACTTCGACGATCTGTCGTAAATATGACTGGTGTGGAAGTTCTTGAAATTACCTACCACAAAGGACCTTAGAGTTTGCTAAAAACCATCGAAATACATCACAAACTTAGTATTCAAAGGAATTGGTGATATAGGTCCTGAACATAGTCCTTAGTAGAAACTCCAAGGTGTAGCTGGAAAAAGTTCCGACCACACTCTGCATAGGGTAGAACGTCTACCAAGCTTGCAATCAATCCTAAGCAGCAGAACCAGAATGAGCTGGAGATGAACTTCTCTTCAGAATTAGCATGATGCTCTAAAAATTCTGCAATCTCCTTCAGTTGGAAAGCCTTTGATATTTCATCATTCTAAGATGCTCCAAGAAACTCCAGCTTCAGACTCGGACGAGTTTAGAAATCTTTAAGTTATTTATGGAACCCAGTTCCTTCACCATCTTATAACCATGTTAACTACATCAGACTAGACTGTTTATGCTACCTCAAGCAGTCGTCGGAATAGACGAATATCTGGTACCCCTCCTTCCAGATTTTTATGCCGCTGTTTTCTACTATCTGTAAGGTAGGGGAGCGTAGTAAAGAACCAGACTGTCAGAACTCGAAACTGGTAAGCCTGGTTGTCGAATTGGAAGCGAACCCATAGTTTATGATGAAAAACGGAAAAGGATGTAAGAAATCCTTAAGTCTAACGTTGTTCCGAACCGCCCCTAATCATACTCCTATATAACGCTGAATGAAGTTTTTAATTTTGAGAGTCCTCGGACGAATAATCTGTACAGGGGTGTAGTTGAAGATTGGTTAGAGATATCCTGTTTCCTTCGGATCTAGGAAGAATAGAACCTTCCATATATTTATAATTGTAAAAAGATTTTCCTTTTTCCCTAATAACTCTTCCCTTCATTCTAGAATCATAGTCCTTGAAGTCTCTTTTGGATAGGAGTAAAACAAAATCTGACTTTCATCATCGTCGGACTAGTGGGTAAACTCTGAATGGTACCTTCTTGAGAAATTCTGCAGAACACGATGATCTTAGGATATCGACCGATACGCCGGGAAGAAAGGCTTTAGACAACCCACCCACCTGGGGTCATAGGTAGGTAGTAATCCGTTAAACCTTCCTCACTTACTCGCGCAACATCAGACGCCTCTAAGACTGAAGTAGAAGGAATAACTTCTCTACTGTCTGGAGCCTCTATAGTTGAATTTACTGCCTTAATAGTTGTAAATCGACTTCTGAAAAGAACCTCTGTTTCCTCTGTGGGCAGGAATATAAGTAAAGTGGAAGCCCTTCTCTGGTAGCCAAATCAAAAAGTTTAAGTCTGAAGACACCTTCGACTCCAGTGGTTATTTTCTTTCTTGACAAGCTTGATCTACAGCTTGACACGATCCCTCCTTCTTGAGAAGCTAAGCTAATCACTGCCCTCCAAGGAGATCCTTATCTCAGGAAAATTCAAGAGAACCTCTTTGGCTTAATGTTTCAAAGCATCAACAGCCTTCTGTCTTCTTCCGCGAGCAAACTTTTAAAAGGCTCTGCAGGAACTTTGATGAAGATCTGTCATTGAAAATGAACATCTCTCATAGCTCTTAGACAGCTTCCACAAGAGGCTCCAACAAACTGCTCATAGGATGACTTTTTAAGAACATAAGGCTACACTCGATGTACTCAAACCATCAAGGTAATCTGTAACCAAATGTTCGACGATTACCATCTTACATTCATTCAATGAATCTACTCCCATCTACTCCATATATACTAGAAGAACCGTCTTCAACTCCAGCTGATGGGCATGGTCTCTGCTTTAATTTTCCCCATGCGGCTATTCCATATGATACTAAGAAGAACCATCTTCAACTCCATGGGCATGGACTCGTAACGTAAAGTCTTCTCATCAGACTTCATCTAATGCCGCAAAGAGTGGGACCCAAAGGAACTTTGAAGAATTCGAAATCTTCCTCACATATATGGAAGACTCATGGAATCCATCTGAGAAGGGGGAGTCTTTTGATAACGTTTCCAAATAGAACTTCCGAACTCATCAATAGTCTGGTCTAGATCAGCACAGGAATATGAGGCTTCACCAACTGTTTCATGTACTGTTTAGCAGCTGAAGCAGAAACCTGTAGACTAATTAATCTTGAAGGATAGTCGAATCACATTTCAAACTCCGATGAACACAAAACAGCCGACGAGCCGGAACAGGAAAAACATTAGGAATAGGTACTTTTTCAAGAAGACCGACATCGAAATAAGGCGCACCACAAATCTGGGAATCTTTTCATTTTGGTATCCTCTATCAATCAGAATCTTTACCCAACTTTCACCAGGCACTCTAAACTGGTAGTACTTCGCTAGAAATGCAATGAGTGATAGCATTAAGCCAATAGTGGTTGAGTATTCTCAGAAATCTCAGCTTGAACTGCATATGAAGAGGACTGTCCTGAGGTAGGCTCATAGTTGTGATGAATCATAAGAATGAGTCATGAGGACATAAACCACTTCCGGATAGGTTACTTCTATAGATATCGTCATACATAATAAGTTTCCGCTCACAATCCCTTGGAGGCAGACAGTACTTTAAAACCTCAAGCTATAGATTTCTTACACTACTTGAAAGAATCATCATCATCTTAACGTCTTGATTTCGAAAATCATAGACACATCAACTTGACCTTATAAAAGAGTCACAAAAGAGGCTATGTCATTGTTTGTCAGAGGAACGTTCCCCTTCGAAGTAGAAACTGCCTTCTAATAACATCATCTGATCTGGATCTTTAGTTTAATGATATGAAAAGTCATCACTATGTCTTTATCCAGAAATATCCCTCTGATCATAGAACTTGACCCCGACTGAAGAACTATCCAAAGGAGCCTCTAAAACTTTCATAAATATGGCTCGAGAACTTGATGTCTTTTTCTTGCTACTCGAATGAAAAAAACCCTCTATGCGGAGTGGAGAAAGAATTCTTAACGAAAGAGCTATCTCTGTACGGAGAAACAGAACACGGAATCTTTCAACTTTTTCTGGTACAAGATGCGTGACCGGGAGAGGAGGCAACATTTCTGAAAGCACGACGACGGCTAGACTCTTGACTAGACTGGTAGATAGACGGCCCGATGGTTGACTAGATGAAAAAAGTTGGTTTCACGGAGAAGGTAGAAGGCACTTTCAAACAGAATAACCACGGTAACAGCCCCGGCGATCGGTTAGGCATACTGACAGCTGACTGCAACAACTGTACTCTCCTGAAAAGATTCGGAGTAAGAATTTTCTCTTCTTGAATAAAAACCTCTGCATCGACAACTCTAACATTTCTCGGAGCCGTTGAGGAAAAGCTCTGTCTCGTGTTGAAAGAATATCTAACTCCACTATCACTCGCCGTAGAAAGACTAATTTTCTTGTGTAACTAACTCATGACCCCGTCATTAATTAACAGTAACATCGGCGGTTCTGCCGTAAATAGAACCGAGTTAAACGCAAGGGACGTGAAGCTCGGTCGTCAAGTAGTAGACCAGACTCAGAATAATCATGACACTCATTAATTATTTACAATAAATCCCACACAATGCTATCGAGCCCCCACGAAAAGCCTCCGGTCTTACTGTACCACCGGTACCGTTGTCCAATTCTCTATAAACATAAATAGGTCTAACAATGGCTCGATGGTCTTCTATTTGACTGCTACCCCGGTTGCTTAACTACTCTATGCATCACCACGGATGCCGTTGCAGGCCTACAAAAAAATTTCTGACTGCCTGGGACCTTCAATAAGCGTGGGCCAAAATTTTCTGTCAAATATTTGCATGATGCACATCACAAGCACATAATTAAGCACAAAGGCCTACTCGGACCAGTATTTTGAACACACTTGGTCAATCTGGGCCTGTATTTGAACCTTTTGTATAAATTTAGGGTGGTTTTTTTATTTATTTTTCTTTACTTTTGAAACTTTGTCTGCGTTGTTATTTTTTTCCTGGACCGGCGGTCCCATGGTCCTGGGGATTTTGTAGGCCTGGCCCGTTGATAGCGCTTATTATCTATTACTCTACGGAATATTTGAAGCCCGACTGCTCCACATATTGAGAATCATCATCGTACCGAGGCCAAGTATCTCAAGTTGAAACCGTGATTCGCAGCCGGATAACTCAAGTGTAGATATCGGTGGTAGCCGTTTCTTAACCGTACCCACCGGTACAATAAGCCATGGTTGGATTACTTTTAAACTTGTAGAGTGGCGGCATCGTCGACGACTCAACCGTTGATAATCTTCCAATTAACTATGAATGGAAGGAGTCGATAGATAAGCCAGTCGAAAGTATTCACTTAATCCACACTGATTTCACCTCAATCAATGGCCCTTTATCTTCTTAAGAAGATAGTGGGGCTGGGCGAACTTGCCCTCTAAACTGTTATGTAGCCTCTGCACCACGGTAGTAGTATCGCCTGGAGATTATAATCAAAGGTGATCTTGATTGGTCTGGGATTGGTAGAAATATTTGGGTGAAGTCCTCGCTGGTCGCTGACCCGGAGGGAGCTGCCCTGGACAGAGATGGAACTGAGTAGCCTTGGCCTTAAATCATCTGTCTTTCTCTTCCATATACACATCCAATTTCGTCCAAATACTTCTGGATTCCAATTCTGACCATACTAGTGCTATAAATCCAGGTCCTTCTCTTGAACAATACAGCACTCACACACAGTGCATGAGGGTTCTTGTCTTTGGTCTTCGGGAAGGAACTCTTACAACACTCAACATCTGCGGAGTGGCACGGTTAAGACAATCTTTCTGCACATTCAAAAGTAAGACGAACATGCAGCGGATGTTATATACCGTAAGGACCCGTGCCGAGAACCTGGATATCCAAATTTAGAATTAGGATAAGGCCAAGAGACGAGACGGACGAGACAGACGACGCAGGGCACCCCCCCTGAATCTTGAGAAGAATTCGAGATTCCTCGGCACGAGCTGGAAATTACACTGAGAAAACAGAATGACATGGTTGCACCGTGTGGCTATAACAAGGCGAAAGAGGAAAATATAATTAATTCAAGGGAGCAGACACGAGACAGGGACAGGTCCCCAACATGCCCTGGCGGTCAAATTATGGACTTACAAAGGGGGAGTTAAACCTGGCCAAGGAATAAGCTAGGGTTGCAAATTCCGGGAATTTTGAGCGGAAAATTGCCATGGAAATTTTGGGAATTAACAGGAATTTATGGGAATTTTGGGGAACTTTCGGGAATTTCAAAACAATCTTTTGGAATTGATACAAACTATCATTAAGTTCCCTTTTGTTCAGATTACGATGATATTACTCTACAGGTACACCAGTGAAATGCACAGAGAACATACAAGCAAAAACAAGCATGTTTTAAACAGAAAATAACCATCAACTCTTTACAAAAACAAACATGTTTGGGTCAATTTGATTCTATTCTATCACTCACTGTCTGTTGCTTGAATCCTGTTAACCACCCACCTTGAGTTAACCTTCGATTTATGTGAGAACTTATCTTCAAAATTACTTTACTTAAAGAACTCTCAGTGATATTGAAAAATATTTGAAATTTGTAGAATAGCTTCTAAGTGAAGGATAGTTCTGTAGAATTCTCATAATTAAGTTACCTTTTCCAGCTGTAGAATTGACAGAAAAGGAAGAAAACCGGCAAGTGGTTCCAAGATAACATTCTCCATTCAATTACGTGTTGTAGTAAGTTGTCCGTTTCGTACGTAATGACTCCATTTTTCCGATCTGTCCTGATTAGTTGCTTCTGTCTTATCATTTGCAGGGTAATGTTAGAATACCTGGGTTAACTTGTGACATACATGCAAAAATCTGATTTTTTGATGAGTTTTTTCGATTGCTGCTTTAGCAAATCACTGATATTGTCTTAAATGGTTTTGATGCTTCCTAACATCATGAACATTTTCAGTGGAAATTCAGCCATTGGGGGGGGGTGGGGGGCACAAGCCCCCTGGTCGAGCCGATGCCCCCCCCCCCACCTGTCACCCCCCCCCCCCATGACTGACCATTTGTTCAGTCTATGAGAAGGCCCAAAATTTGCCCCTCGAAAATGCAAATTCAAAGGTCCTACACAAAAATGTATTAAATATTTTACTTATAGTCCAAACAAAACAAGACCTTTACAAACATTTTTGAGGTAAGTGAACTTGGATGCGCAGTTGACCCGACAATTTTGACTAAGAATTTTTCTACATCGAGTGCCCTGACTCCGATACCTTTAATAATTGGGCTGTAGCATATATGTCATTTTCTTATTTAGCACAAAACATTAACTAATTAATGCAAGTAAGGCCTACAAACCATGTTTTTTTTATTTTTTTTCCTGGGGAGCAAATGTTTTAAAATGTTTAACTTAATAAATGCCAAAGTAAAATTCCCGAAAATTCCCAATATTCCGCCCTTCAAAATTCCGGAAAATTGTTTCCGGAAGTTTCCAAAATTCCCCGGAACTTGCCCACCCCTTTGCAACCCTATAATATCACACTTATACCCGCAGTACGAGCGACGCGATTCCGAAAAACGGCCTGAGGCTCACGGGGCAACCATGTGTAAGGGATAATACATAATACTTATTTCAACATCTTCCGAATTCTAATCTTCCGAATTCTGAACGTCCGATTCTAACTTCCTAATTCGGATCCTCCTGAATTCCCAGCTTGAAACAATCTCACAAACATCATCAGCACGTCATCCGATGAACAGTAGTTGTACAACACATCCTCCATATGCGTATTACCAAAATATAGTCTCCAATAAGTAGGCGATAAAGGGGAAAAATTTCTGTATAAATATCCAATAAAAATTCCAACATGGTGCCCCGAACTGTGACACAAAAAAGTCCGCAAAGACTGGTTGCCAGTGGCGATAGTGATGGGCGGAACCGAGGCTAGCGTGGACCGCTACTAGGCATGGGCGCACCCAAATTTTTAATGTGGCATACGGGGTTGGTCTGATGGCTTTTTTGGGGGGGGGGGGGGGGAAAAAGCACACAAATGCACTAGTTGGGATCAGTCGTAATGTATAAAATGGATACAATAGAAACTAACTGTAATATTTGTCCTGCCGGAAAACAGACAGAGGGCGTCCTGAATGTCAAAGTTACGCATAGTCCATCATCTATACTAACGTATTTGGACCATTATTTAAAATTTACGTCCTTAGAAACTTTACCCCCCCCTCCATCCCCCCAATGGTCGTAACGCACATGCTTCATACAGCGGTCGGCCAATTTGCACCGCCACTGACCGAAACTCAATTTTTGTTTTCATGCCCTGCGACACAATGCGAACGATTTTGCTTCGAAGTGACACTTTCTAGGTTGAAAAAACTCCCCCAAATCTATTAATGTATGTTTTAAAAGAGTCCCCTGATGCCTTACCCTGTTAGAGTTGACGTAAAGTGCCCAAATTGCAGATTTTCAACTTTCAGTGGGAAAATTACAAAGTCCGACTCCCTTACGATTTCGATGCTTTAAAGTCGCAACCACGAAACAAACATTTGACGTCATATTAAACCTTTAAACCAAGTAGTGTAAAAGATATATTAAACCCCATTACACCATTTTTTGTTGCGTAGTTGTTGACCCACAAATCTGGCGTTCAGTGCAAAGATGGCGTCGTTGATGCACAGTGAAAACGGACCCGGTCTTGGGAAATATCTAAAATAAACGTAAATATCTAAATGACAGAATTTAGATCTTCATATTATCTGGTGATAGTGTGCCTCTTGCTATGTTAACTCAAATTTAAAAAAAATTTAATGTATGAAAGTGATGAATATAAAAAGAAATTACCAATCTCAGAAGCCAGTAGTGAAAAAACCTTTTCAATATCTCCTTCCATTCTTGAGATACTGTCCTTCAAACCGTGGCATTCGTTTTTTTTTTTACCCACACCCCCCCTTTTTTCCACAACCTTTTCACCCCCCCTTTGTTATCTGGTCATCGACATATCACATCACGACACGTTACGGTGCCTTGCGCGCAGT
The DNA here is from genome assembly GCA_023653785.1 of Ophioderma brevispina. Lineage (NCBI taxonomy): Eukaryota > Metazoa > Echinodermata > Ophiuroidea > Amphilepidida > Ophiodermatidae > Ophioderma > Ophioderma brevispina. The sequence continues at coordinate 16,761 of JAMKCH010011064.1, forward strand.
GCTCGATTTACAAAATAAATTTTACATGCACTGGTGCATGGGTGAACAAAAATTTGTAGACATGCACCAATATCAATGGTGCATGCACACATATAAACAATAAAATTTAACTCAGCAGTACAAAATGATAAGCTATGCATGTCATTATACATAACAAAACAATATCAACTACACACATTCATTTGGTTTACTTTGTGTCCCAGGAGCTAAAATTGACTAACTTTGGTTCTGCCCTACATGCACCATGTGCATGTAGGTTTTCAGAGCTACATGCACAGAAAAAAATCCAACACAATGGCATCTTGAATGTGTGCACCCAGTAATCGACACTGCCTTGCCGCGACCAACTGGCAACATCAAAGATCACCACTAGTCGCCAACTGGTAGTAACGCACATGCTTCATGTGTACGCACACCAATTTGTTTAATTTTTAGTACACAGCGCTCGCCATTTTTCGCCACACTCTCCAGCCTGAAAGTGAACCACTTTAGGTGGAAAAAACTCCAAAAAACCTAAAAATCGAAGGCTCAACGATCCCCGCAGGTTACAGCTAAAATATGGTCGTAAAATGCAAACAAAATTGATTAATTTGTGTTATCACACAAAAAAATAATTTTCAGGATACCTACAACGATTTATTCCGAGAAACACTTTGACGTCATTCTGACTTTTCTGGGTCACATCTTGCCGTTTAACCAAGTAAATACGTCAAATTAAAAACAGATGACATTTAAGACCTGTTCCGCGTTCTTTCAGGGTCACTGAGCATCACAAAGGCGGATCGACAATGAACTTGAAGGCGTGCGCAATCGCCTCTCGAAAAAAGATCAATCACGTACGCTAAAACATCTTCAGTGTCAGAAAGGTGATAAAAAAACAAAAAACATTGGGATATAATAAACATCGTCATGAATTTTTGGAGGAGAAGTGGACAAATACTTAGCAAGTGAGGTGGGTGACTTTGGCATATTTTGTGTCACAGGATAGAAAAATGGATACACGCGTGATGTAACCTAGCTGACATGACCGCCAGAATAAAAATAAGGTGAGAAATTGCAGCCTAAAGTTTGGTGTATTTTGTGTGTCACGAGCATGGAAATGTCAATATTGCGCCGTCGGCAAACAAAGCTACATATAGTAGGGATGTCAAAAGGCAACGCCAAAATTGTGTGGAATGCTCCAAAGGGCTAAAGTTTGAAAAATTTCTTGGGCATTTCTAAATCAGTACAATATTTTGTAGGCTAAGAAAGGTTATAGTATATATTTGAATGTTTATTTATCATCTGTGTAAAATTTAAATCCATAAACAAAGAAATGAAGTCTAGAAAATTAGACATTAAAGTCCGTTTTTTTCCTCTCTGGCACAAAAATTGTGCCCAGTGGACCCACCATCATTTACATGACCACTGTTGACACCTTAATGTACCAATCTTTGAATCAAAATTACGGTTTGATCTTCACACCTTACATGACGTTGCCACCCCTTTTTAGAAAGAAGATGATCTAAAGATTCATATCTGAGGGGGCACTTTTCCATTTAATCCTCCCTTTTGAAAAAATAATGCATTTACAGTAAATTCTCAATTTTCTGTCTTTCAAGAGACATCACTGAAAATTCAAGCAAAATCAGAAAAGTGCTTTGTATATTTCAAATCTTTAAATTATTATCTACAACTTTCCTGTGAAAAATTTTTTCCCACCGCATGTTAGGATCACACCGTAAATTGCAATTCATTGTTTTACGCATACTAATTAGTCATTTTTTTCAGAGATACATTATACTTGAGGAAATTAAATGTGTATCTTTATCATATATTGAATGTTAACCACTGTTTGAACACAGTTACTGAATGTTTTAATCTTCTATGTAATTGAAAGTCATTAATGAAGCTTGTCTATCATTTTTGCATATTAATGAGCTGGACTTGTCATTTTTCTGAAGCAATAGCCTGGTCCATTTGGTTAAAATGAACAAGAGGACCTGTTGTCAGGCCAAAATAAAAATATGGCTCTGCACAAGGCACTAGTTTTGGGTTTAAATGATTGTCCAGCACATGTAGAAGGGAAATATTTCAAAAGATGTCATTCCTCATTTATATTTGCATTTTTTCACAACCCTAAATATGTAAGTTAGTCAGTTCCCTTATTTGGCCTTATTTCAGCCAGAAACTTAGCAAATGGGGAGCACATAAAAATTAATGGTCATGGTCGTATAGTGGGACATCCTAACGTTACATCATGGAAAAACAAGTAAATTCATCAATTTCTGTATTTGTTATATAGCATTAAAATGATGTACAACACCATAGTAAAACCATACATTTCTGAAAGCTGAAGGTGTAGGGACTCTCTATTTTCAATGTTGACATTGATATACAGGGTGTGCGAGAAAACATAGGGTGCAAAACCAAAAAAACACATTTTTTCACTTAATATGTTACCTGATGAAAAATCTTGAAGACAAGTATATCTGCAAGATAAATATATATTCTTACAGGCAGAACTATAGGCTTTCAAACCATATAAAATTTGGTACATTCAGCTTATTGGACAAGTGACATACAGGGTGGCCAAAAGGACACATTTTTTGTGAAAAATAACATGCGTTTATTAGGAAGTACAAAATGATCCATATAAAATGTAAGAAGGCATGGGTACTTGTTAGAAATCTTCAGAAAGAATCATAACAAGATCTGGACAGGTAACAAAGTAGTTTTTGTACAGTGGTGGTATGAAATTGTAGATATCAACTTGTAAACGCATGCCCAGCATTTTATTTTTAGGCTTGTACCTTATAATCAGACTTGTTGTGGGATGAGATTCATCTAATTGTAAGAAATTTTGATCAGTTAATGTATTTAAGAATTAACATGTATTTTACAGATGACCATACACTTTCAAATGTGAAAATACCATACAGGGTGGGTTAAAAATAATATGGTAAATATGCTATATAAAAACAAATTGTCGTCATGATCGATGTGTGATTAATTGGTCTTTGAATTCTTGAACATCAATCTAATACACTTGCATTGGAACACCAGTATTCATTTGATATGTCTTTCTTAAACAGTAGTAGCTAGCAATCCTGATCCGTTTGTATTCGTTTTTAGTATGAAATTACTGACCGTAGTCTCACATGTGAATAGGCCTATCAAATGACGAAATGGAGTTAATTAGTACATTAATTAGTTAAAAATGCCTAATTAGTTACCAACTTAACTAATAGAAAAGGAATAGTTAGTTTGGTCATTTAATTTAACTGTTGTTGATTGACTTAAAGCATTTAGTTTGTTGGGTAATGCTTGTATAGTTTGAAAATGAATCGCATTACTTGCAGGCTGTTGTTAACTGTTAATTAATCAAAGTTAATTAATCAATTAAATAGGGTTGAATTTTGTTTAAGTACTTGGATTTATACTAAGATATGTATGGAACCTGTGCAAGAGAAAAAATCTCCATATCACTATGCGTTGCATTTTACAACCATTTGAAAAATAGTAAGCAGGTCAAAAACCCAAATTCCATAGACTTAACACAGGAGGCTGCACCGCGGCTCCTCCACCGCGGCTCCTCCACAGTTGACTTCGTTATCATTTGCTTCATTAAAACGATAACGATAAAACGTATGTGAAAAATAATACATTTTTTGAAAAGAAGAATAAATAGGCTTTAAAATAAGCCCAAATTTATGACAGTTGGACAATTATTTATCTTGTAGCAACTTTGTTAAACCCAAAAAGTTAGTACCAATGTAACGTCCTCCCAAAATCAGGTGTCCCACTATACGACACATGACCTAAGATGATCTGATCGCTTCACCTGCAATGATGATCTTGATGTCATTCTTCTCCAGAAGCAGAGAGGAATTCGTTTCTATATAGAAATTGAACCTATCTCAAACTGCCAATTTTCATTGACATCCCTACATATAGCGTTACGGAAGTCGGAACGGTCCGTGATACTACAAAGTACAAGTCTTGGCTGGCTGATTTAATTTGTAATCAGTTTTTTTAATGTCTCCATGTGAGGGAAATTTAAATAACTAATCATGACTCTATAAAACTATGTTAACCAAACCACACTGCCATGCCAATAAATAATATGCATTCATTCAATGATGCATGCGTTGTTTGTATTGGAATTTTGGGGCCACAACTTACCGGCAGTCTAAAATCGATATGTTCCTGTGCAAAGATTAACAAAATTGTTCTTGTTGTGCTATATTAAAAACTTGAAATCAGTAAGTGTATTTACTATCAACCCGTTTACTAATTTACACATTTACTGCACATAATTACACGCAAAATGTGAGCAACAACGTTGATTGTTTGTGCAATCTCGCGCGACAAGCCGTAGTTTTGTGCTATATACAGCTCGTGACCAGACAAGCGCAATCTACGTGTTCACTTCTGACGGCATCGGACTTGCTGAAAACTATAGAGCAGCGTTTATAATGCCGTAAATTAGTTTTTTCCATCAACATCCAACTTCATACAAGGATATACTTTTATATTAAATTATATTGTATTTTACTTTTTCCATGTATAAATTACTTTTTTTTTCGATCAAAATTGTTCAAATCGAAAAAAAAAAACGCAAAAATTTATAACCTTATATTTTTTCTTTCAAAAATTGGAATTGAATATGACGGTGTTCTTTTCAAAAACTTTTAAAAACTTACAACCATCGCAGGTGGTCACATCACTTTTCCCCTCACTTTTAAAAATTGCCAGCGGGTAAACTTGAAAGAGGTTAATCTGTTGGAAATAATGAACACGAGTTTATAAATATGGGTTGAGCAAAATTAATGTGCTCATAAGCTCTCATAATAAACCCGGGCTCATATAATACTGAATGTGACTTCTCTACTGTTGCCAATCTACTCCCATCATCGTTGCTCAAAAGATTTTTTAAATCATTTTCCTCTAATTTGTGGGTTATTTTCTGAAATGTTCCTTTTTGGACTATAGACCATTTCATCACACCAAAATTGTGGACTTTCTTGCCGGGCTTTCTTGACAAATTTGTTCTCTAAATTTTTTACTTTTATTTTAAAAAAATAAGCAAAGAGATTATCTTTTCCCCTTTGGCGGAACTGCACCACTGCAGGGACCGATGAGAAAATGGATTGGTTGGTTGGTTGATTGACATGTTGCAAGTAATTAATTTGTTTGTTTTATTTCTTCTTTAAACTGGGTAACTTATTCAGTGGACGATACAAGATCCCGGGGGGGGGGACTCGACCCAAAATTGGGTACAGGTGTGCGTCCGCCGGGTAAAAAAATCGACCTATGTTTATAGTGACCATGCAAATTGTACCAAAATATGACCCATTTATATAGTTCGTTCCGAAATTTCGACCCATTTCTATAGTTGGCTTTGAAATTTCGCACCATTTTCAAAGTAATCTTAGCAAAATCGGCCCATTTTCATAGTAACTTTTCCGAAAATCGGAAAAATCAACCATTTTAATTGTGATTTTACCGAAAATCAGAAAAATTTACCCATTTTCATAGTAAATTTTGCGACCAAAATTGAAAAATGGACCCATTTATATAGTAGCAATGACCTAAAAAAATTACCCATCAATATAGTAGCATGGTGGGAAAAACGACCCATTGTTAGAGTAAGGGGTGAAAACGTGACCCATATCGGCGGCACATATGTACCTACCCTTTTCCACTGAGTACCCCCCCCCCCGGTACAAGATGTCCTCTGTTCTTCCATAAGGCCCAGGGTACATCTTAAATTATAACATACAAATATAATCTCATATAATTACAGATTAAACATAAAATTTGAACAGCGTAAAAAGATATCTTAAACTACTTAAAGTATTAAAGTAGCCTTGATGATTTGAAGTACAAAGCAGATGAATATGGTGTAATTTAGTTTGTTGTTCATAATACATTTCTTTATTTCTTCCAGTTTCTTATGGGAAGAAACCCTTTTTTTCAGTTTCTTCCATTCTTCCGGGAAGAAATAGGTTTTTTCCGGAAGTTTCCGAACCCTGAAAGTTACCGTGCATAACATCTGTTCCCGACAATGGGATACACTCTGGGTCTACACTAATCAAAGGACACACACGACATACACGGCATAGTTTGAATTTCCCGCGTCAAAAGCTCTGTGATATGTTTGAATCTATTGCTGGGGAAACAAATCCTATTGCGTGATGGCATTTTTACCCGATTGAGCATCTGATCATTAACTTCAGTTTCTATTATTATCCATGGTCGCATCCATTCTTGTCAGCACTTTCAAGCTATCGCAAGAACACTTAAAAAGCTATACTCTATAGTCTACTTTAAATTTGTCCTTCTTTCTCGAATATAAGCAGTACATTTTCATTATCCATGCGCCATGTCGGCTGAGAAGAATCACCATTTCAAGGTGATGTGGTTAGAACCTGCGAAAGATTATGGAAAACTTTCGTTTGTGCGACGCCATCGAATAATAGGCAGCAATGGAACGGATGCAGATGGCTCGGAGGCAGCTGCATGCTCTGCTGTTTCTGTGGGTCAAGAGGTATTGGTGACATGGGGCCGAGGGAGGAATTCTGCTTACAGAGCGAGAGTTCTTGCGAGGATAGAAGGTATTCCAGCAGGTATGTAATTTTCAGCTTTGAATGGTAGTATCAATTGGGTTTTTTTTAAGTTAAGGAATTCATCAATTATTTACTTATTTAATTTATCTATTTATTTATTTGTGTCACTACATATGACATTTTATGGTTGACACAAAAAATCTCTGGTTACACCAGAGTATTCGTTTTCATTTTTAAGTGTTTTAATTTTTATTCACGATAATCGTTGAAAGTAACACTGTCCGATGTGAAAGTAGATATAGTCCACCGGGGGCCATAGTCCAGGCTCAGACCCGTAACCAGGATTTTTTAGGGGGGCGATTTTTTTTTAAAAGGGAGACTTCCCCCAACCTCCCCCATGAGCGAATTTTGCAAAAGTGGACTTTTTACCGGAATTTGAACCTTTTTTGGGAAAAAGCATAAAAAACCTATTGGGGGGGGACATTTTTTAGCTCTTTTTTTGGGGGGGCCTTTGGAATTTGGGAGGCTGTCCGCCCCCTCCCCGCGATATTTTTTTCGTGGTAAACTTGTAAAATGACAATAGCGGTTTATTCACTTTAACAAAAATCGAAAACAAATTAATTCTAAATATTGAACAGAGTGGGGGTTCGAACCTGTGACAAGACAGGGATTAAGAAATTCTTAACCATTAGACTAGCGCGACGTGCGTAACCAGCGGGGGCAGGGGGGCGAGAGCCACCCCCCCCAAACAAAACCCTTGCCCCCCTTCGGCCCCCCAAATGAATGACCTGTTTGTACAGTGTCTATGGAGAAGGACAAAATTTGCCCCATCAAAAAAAGTCTTGTCACCCCTGAAGCCCCCCCCCCACCCCCATTGTAAAGGTCTGGTTACGCACTGCTGCGAGGGATGTGTGCGATGGGGAGGATGAAATTGAGGATTTGCACAATTAAAATTAGGACCTCTTTAATATGCGGTTTATTCCGTTAACGTTGCCGAATTCGTAGCCTGTGGCAGAATACTAAATTCTTTCCGGATTTTAATTCAATATCAGGGCCATTCTTCGGTCACGTTTGTGACCGAAAAAAGGGAAATTTTGATTTTCAACCCAATGCTGTTTTGCCAATATAACCAATCTGTTATTACTTTTTGTATAATGAAAAACCTTTAGATCAAACCTAACCAAAAATAATGTTTCCACTTTCGCCAGATTGATTATTTTGTCATGAGGGGTAAATAAAGTTCGGTCACGTTTGTGACCTCAGACAAAAAGGGATTTTTAGAATTCAAACTTCAACTGTAAAATTCTGTGAATATTTTTAAAGTACTCACATTCTTATATTTATTTCAGGAAGACATTGGTATGTTGTCATTACAATAATGTTGGTAATTAAAAGTAACAAGCAAACTTTACTTGGTAATTAACAAATTTGTATCACTAGTGTGAGATTTTGGTGGTTACGTGTGTGACATCTCCATTGACTTATAACACAAAATTGATGACCATTGTTAATGTGCACGAAAAATGAAGTTTTAATAAAATCTTGTGTATTTCCATATTCTCAACTATTTCAAACACTTTCATTACAATGTCATCAGTAATAACTTGCAAAGAGCAATGCTACTCCTAGTATGCAGATTTCCTGTGTTGAAATAGTGCAAGTCTGCTAAATTTGGCAACTTCACCCCAAACTTTCAAAAGACACATGGAAATCAAGTTTAAACCAGTCTGTATTAAAATTAATTGTTGTTTTCTTGTTTAAACTGATCATATTCATATTTTAACTGATAATAGAAGTTAACACTGCTACCTTCTTCAATATGACCAGAAATTTATGTCCTTCAAATACTAAAATGGTGAGTGTCGGTCACGTGTGTGACAGTAATTAGCACATCAATAACTTTTGAAAGAGGAAAGATCTAAAGCATTTATTTTGTATAACGGAAGGTACACATAAACTGGCATTGACGATGATTTGAGTACAAAGCAGATGAATATGGTGTAATTTCATTTAGTGTTGTTCATAATACATTTCTGTAGTTTTCCGTTTCTTGATGGGAAGAAACCCTTTTTTCAGTTGTTCCATTCTTCCGGGAAGAAAAACGAAAGAAATAGGTTTTTTCCGGAAGTTTCCGAACCGAAAGTTACCGTGCATAAACATCTGTTCCCGACAATGGGATACACTCTGCGGTCTACACTAATCAAGGACACACACCGACATTACACCGGCCATAGTTTGAATTTCCCGCGTCAAAAGCTCTGTGAATGTTTGATTATTGCCTGGGAAACAAATTCCTTATTGCGTGATGGCATTTTTACCCGATGAGCATCTGATCATAACTGCAGTTTTCATTATTATTATCCATGGTCGCATCCATTCTTGTCAGCACTTTCAAGCAGCGCAAGAAACCACTTTAAAAAGCTATTTACTTATAGTTACTTTAAATTTGTCTTCTTTCTCGATATAAGAAGTTACATTTTCATTATCCATGCGCCATGTCGGTGAGAAGAATCACCATTTCAAGGTGATGTGGGTGTAGAACCTGCGAAAAGATTATGGAAAACTTTAGTGTTGTGCGACGCCATGAAATAATAGGGCAGCAATGGACGGGGTGCAGATGGCTAGGAGGGCATGCGGCATGCTCTGCTGTTTCTGTGGGTCAAGCAAGAGGGGTATTGGTGACATGGGGCCTAGGAAGGAATTCTGCTTACAGAGCGAGAGTTCTTGCGAGGATAGAAGGTATTCCAGCAGGTAGTAATTTCAGCTTGAATGGTTAGATCAATTGGGTTTTTTTAAGTTAGAATTCATCAATTATTTACTTATTTATCTATTTATTTATTTGGGTCATACCATATGACACTTTTATGGTTGAACAAAAAATCTCTGGTTAACAGAGTACTCGTTTCATTTTTAAGTGTTTTAATTTTTATTCACGATAATCGTTGAAAGTAACACGTCGGTGTGAAAGTACGATATGTTCCACCGGGGGCAATAGTCCGGGTCAGACCCGTAACCAGGATGTTTGAGGGGGCGACGAATTTGCAAAAGTGGACTTTTTTACGGAATTTGACCTTTTTTGGGAAAAAGCATAAAAAACCTATTTGGGGGGGGGACCATTTTAAGCTCTGTTTTGGGGGGGGGGGGCCTTGGAATTTTGTGAGGCGTCCGCCCCCCTCGCCCGCGATATGTTTTTTTCGTGCGTTACTTGTAAATGACACTATAGCGTTTATGTTTCACTTTAACAAAATTCGAACAAATTAATTTTTCAAAATTGAACAGAGTGGGGGTTCGAACCTACGACAAGCAGGGGGATTAAGAAACATTCTAAACCACTTAGAGTAGCGAGGGATTTGTTGCCCGACGGTGAGGGATGAATTTGTATTTGCCACACGGAATCGGCACCTTAACGTGCGGTTTATTCCGTTAACGTTGCCGAATTCGAGCCTGTGGAAGAATTACTAAATTCTTTTCCTCAGACAAAAGGGATTTTAGAATTCGAACAAAACGTCAACTGTAAAATTCTGTGAAATTTTTAAAGTACTCACATTCTTATGTTTATTTCAGGAAGACATTGGTATTTGTCATGACAATAATGTTTGGTATCTTAAAAGTAAACAAAGAAAACTTTCCTTCGGTAATTAACAATTTGTATCACTAAGACGGTTCACGTGTGTGACTTTTGGTTGGTTAAGTGTTGTGTGAATCTCCATTTGATATAACACAAAATGTGACCATTGTTAATCGTGCACGAAAAAATGAAAGTTTTTTTAATAAACTCTGTGTATTTTCCATATTCTCACCTATTTCAAACACTTTCATTACTAAAATGTCATCAGTAATAACTTGCAAAGAGCAATGCCGACTCCTAGTAAGTATTGCAGAATTCGTTTGAACTCAGTGCAAGGTCTGCGTAAATTTGGCAAATTCACCCCAAACTTTCAAAAGACAAATGGAATCAAGTTTTAAAACCAGTCTTATTAAAATTAATTGTGTTTTCTTGTTAAACTGTATAAATAATTCATATTTTAACTGATAAAAGAAGTTAACACTGCTACATTCTTCAATATGGACCCAGAAATTTATGGCTTCAAATACTAGGTCAAGGTGTGTGACAGTAATGCACATCAATAACTTTTAAAGACGAAGATCTAAACCAATTATTTTGTATATAACGGAATGTACACATACTGGCTTTGACATGAAATATGAAAATTATGAGAAAGTGTGGTGTTCTAGTAATAAAAAACTTCTCTGTATTTTGGTCGCGTGTGTGACATACCAAACCAATTAAACTTCTTGTTAATATTGTCTAGTCCTTAATTGCTATGTTTTCAACTGATTTGAAACAATGAGTCCCATGCCAATTACTTTAGGCAGTATTTCAAACAAAACAATTAAAAAGCTATTTAATATAATATAAAGAAACAAAAACGGTTGTTGTTATTGTAATAATCTCATTTATCCCAAAATATTAAGACGGTCATTTATGCAATGATGGTGTTTGAGTGAAATCTGCTTAATTAAAAATATCATGCATGAAACTTGGAAGGATGATTATCGCGGAAATGTAAGAAATTTGCAATACCATTAACTTCATTTTTTATCAAAAAGGTTTACTTTTTGAAGAATGGCCCATAAACCTTAACGGAAAATAAAGCAAGAGTCATGGATATTATATATAGAAAATGTAACAATTAGGAAATGATCAAAATATCATGTTATTAATGTGAAATGTGGCTGATTTAAAGATGATGCTGTGTAATACATGCAAGTTAAATACGGAAAGAAATTTCGCACCCCCTTCCAACACCACCCCCCCCTCCCCCCCCACCCCCCGGTTACGGCTGTCGGGCCCCACTAGACGACATCGGAATAAAGCGGCCCATCCATGGCCGAAGTTCAAACATAGTTATTAACAGGTGAAAGATTAACATCATAATAACGCTTCATTACATCTATAAAAAAAAAATCCACATTTGTCTCTCCTTCGAGTAGGGAAGTAGTAAGTCCAATAGTAAGCCCTAGCCTTTAGAATCCTGATCAGTGCAGTGAAGTATTGAATTTAGTAGCTCGTCTTTGGACCCTACCACACATCTGGAGTGTTGGATGTACCACTCAAAGACAGTTACCATACTCAAGATCACTCTGAAGGGAATTATATTAGCGGTTTGATAACTTACTTGGGCATGGAAACCCTACAGTACGCATGATCATTACCATACCATTGCAATTTTTTTTACAACTTGTAACATGAGATCCCATTACAAGTTGAGCGAATATAATCTAAACCAAAATCGTGAGTGAAATCGATTTTACCTCAGAATTGTACCACGCATTTTGTAATCATAGAGGATGGGATTCCTACATTTGTCAAGGAAAGGCCTGAGCCTGTTAGAAGGGTTTTGCAAAAATGTAGCTCCAGTATTGCTCCAATTGACTAAAGCATTTAAATCTGATTGAAGCTGCTTGCAATCTGAGGGGGGGGGGGGTTTTGTTTACATTGATAAAATATTTGAATCATCGGCAAATAAAGCAATCTTGGAATTTGGGGCAACTCAAGCCCAGTTCATTTATGTTATCAAACAAAAAAAAAAAAAGTAGGGTCCAAGGACTAGAGGCCCTGCGGAACCCCAGAAGCCACTAGAAGCCAATCAGACTGAACGCCATTCACGACAAACGTTGACGACGATTGGAAGAAAGCTTCAAAATTTAAGGAAAAACCAGTTAATAAGGAATGAAAACAAAAGGAATGGAGTAGGTATTTTGTGAACACACTTTCGAAAGCTTTGGGGAAAAACGATAAAACCATAATCGACCGTAGTCAGGTTCACTAGTTCAACCATTACTATTGTTGGTTTTTATGAGATTTGATAATTTTTGCATTTTCTAAAGTTCAGCTGTCACAGGAACAGGAAAATCAATGTTGGCATTTTTTTAAAACCATTAAAAGCAGCATCTTGGATAATTTCAAAATGGCCGCCATGTTTGAACCGATAATGTGTATATTGGCTTCTAAAGCACCTAGAAACGTTAAGTCCACCATCTAAACCATGCATTTTAGAGAGTGTCAATCTCAATGCAACAACATTAGAATCATGTGGCTGTGTGACGGCAATCTTGAAATCAAAATGGCCGCCAGGGAAGTTTCTTTGGAGTACAGTATCCGAAAATAGGTTAGAGGCATGATGATGGCATCTATTACGACATGTTTTACCCAGGTCCGGAAATCCAATAAGAACATTAATAACAACAATGGACCATGTGTGGTTGGGAAGCAAATCTTGAGTTCAAAAGGGACGCAAGGAAGACATTCTTATGCCCACACTCCGTCTCTCATACCAGTCAACTCATGAGTTAGTTCTATTAGCCCAAGGCTATACCATGTTTCAGGGTCCAGGAATCCACGATAACATTGTTAACAACAAAGGATCATTTCGACAGGCAGCCATCTTAAATTCAAAATGGCTGCCAGTAAAAGAGTTTTTCTACAAAAGGTATGCGAAAACCGCATAGTTAGTGTATATTAGTACAGAGTGTGCCCCTGCAAAATCAAGTTTGAGTGTGAAATTATGTCTTTAACACTTGCATATTAAACTTTGTATCTGACATTTTCTGACACGGACCACTTTTTTAAAACAGGCTCGCCATTCACGATGGCGGCGGCATGCTGAATTAAAAGATTTTAAACGCGAGAATTACCACAAATTCTCGATTTTAGTTAACATCCTAAGTTTTCCGAAAAAGGAAAAAAATAAGTATGATTATCCTGTCTTCAAGTTGCCTATTAGAAGGGTCATATCTAATGTCTTTGCTTAGTAAACATGCTTAAAATTCAAGATGGCCAGCCAAAATGAATACCTTCAACAAATCTCAAAAACATCATGTAATATGGAATATTCCCGAAACTTTACGATAAAAAAGGTAAAGAGTATATCCTTTAACCATTAGGAAAGTCATATTTGGCATTTTGGGGGTTCATTACATACAAATACATGGCAGTTATAGTTTAAAGATCCTGAAAGATGCCCATATTTGCCACCACATTGAATTTTATGCAAAGTTAACAAAAAGAGAATCAGATCAGACTTCTAACAGTTTAGTCAAGATAGTGAAAGACAATATATATCATGTCATTCCATTATGTATATTAATGTCATCACAAATATTGATAAGTTCAAAGAGCTTGAATGTGGCCATTTTGGCTGGCCATCTAGGATTTTAAGTATGTTAACTAATAAAAAAATATTGAGTTCTACATGGGACAAATGACATTCTTCACCATACTTTAATGTACACTTGTTTTATCAGTCTTGGATATACCCGGTATATGGCAATGTATTTTTAAAGGTTTTGAATGGTAGACATTTTGAGATGGGAGCATGTTGAAACAAAAATGACAGATTTATGATTTCTATTAGGAGAAAGACATATTTTGTACTTTAGTTACAATTTTTGTTCTGTAACTTTATGATGATTTAAAACTACATATATGTAACTGACCAATTCATTAAGCTGCCATATGCGGCTTCTAATAGCCAAGGACGTATTATATCATATTCTTTTCTTTAATGATTTTTTGGATGCTATAACCACATATATATTATAGTATACTACAGATATATGACAATTTGTAGGGTTTAAAGGTCTCAGAAGGGGGTTACCAAATTGACAATTGGAGAGTTAACACAAACCAAAAAATACTATGTTATGGTCACAAAGGCATAGAGGCCAATCCATATTCTAAAAAAGAATGACTAGAGAACAACTATTCCACTCCTCAAGAGCTCCTATGAGCGTGTTGTCTCTGAGTTATGCTCGTACAAGGATATTCTGGGCAAATGCCATTCAGACTTGTCCAATACCTTCTTATTTATATTCCTGGGCAGGTCAGTCTTGAGGGTTTGTAAAAGATGACAATGCTCCTCACTGGTTCTCCAGTGGGTGATAGGACTTTTAGCAATGCAGCCCCAGCCTATGGAACTCTGTGCCCATCTCTGTTCGCAACTCAGGTCCATTGTTACTTTAAACAAAGCAGTGAAATTTCACCAATTTCCAAAGAGTTTAGCATGTCCTTAAATTGGCATATATTGTCTCAGGTAATTTTTATTTTTTTGTGGAATGTTTTAATAACTACAGATTAGATGAATATGTGTTTACCTCAAGGTGTATTACTCTTAAATCTAGCATAATGATCGTTGTTTAGGCCAAAACAGAAGAAATTAATTTGTAAATGCTTTTTACCTTAATTAATAAGGCATTATCTCAAATGATGTTTCGCATGTATGTATAACACCATTTATCGAGAAAATAACCAAATATACAACAGGTATGGCAATTTAAGAGTTTAAAAGAAATTCTTGGAGATGGCAATATGACCCCCATCTTGAAATTAGAGCATGCTGACGAAGCAATATTATCAGAGTGACTTTATAATTGTCAAAGAACTATAGTTAGCTTATAATTAAAATTTATATACTTTCTGGAATGACGTCGGTAACTAAACATATTTAAAGATATATGGTTAATTTAAACGTTAAAAGATTGTAAGGTGGACATATTAGCCACACGGTCTAAATTTTGAGCTTGTGGGAAAAACGAAGATTACCAGATAATAGTGCTTACAGGCAAGTAGTAGTAACAGACATATAAAGACTTCAAATTTGCAATTATCGCATGTTTGCAGGAAAACTGTCTGAAATACTAAACTGCTTATAGCGGCCATTTGAAATTAGATGGGCCTTGCCATAACCAAGTTGACCAATGTTTCTATCCCCCCCCCCCCCAAAATATTTATTACAAGTCTAGACCATGGAAACATGGAATATAAACATTGTAATCATTGCTCTACCGTCTCAGAAAACTGGGATATGGCAAAAAAGCGAATTTATTTGGGGCGGCCATTTTGAAAATTAAATATGGCCGCCCCGAAAACCAAATGAATATGGTGTGTTATCAATGATCTTATTGGATCCTTGACCCTTAAAAATGGGTATAGACACCGGCATCAGGCTTCTACGAGTCTCAGAATCCGAAATATGAGCAAAACATTGGCGGCCATTTTGAAATCCAAAATGGCTGCCTTAGGGGGATTTAAAAAATGCCAACATTGATTTTCTTATTTGGTGAACCCATAAGCTTTCAGAAAATGTATAGTTTTTCCTAATCTCCATAAAAAGCCAACAAAATTACATAAGGAACCTGACTATGTCTGGCGTTGT
The DNA here is from genome assembly GCA_023653785.1 of Ophioderma brevispina. NCBI lineage: Eukaryota > Metazoa > Echinodermata > Ophiuroidea > Amphilepidida > Ophiodermatidae > Ophioderma > Ophioderma brevispina. Next base: position 32,530 of record JAMKCH010011064.1, read on the forward strand.
CCAAGGCTACATTTAAGCAAATAAATCCCAAGATTTAATTTAATTTTTTTAATTAGTAAAATATGATTTTTTTTTCACTTCCGTTAGTGCCGGGTGGGGGGGGGGGGTCCTAGGGACCCAACCTAATGATGCTAATAAAGCCGTGGGCGAATTTTAATTTTTTGTATCAGGAGAAGCGTATTCATAAATCGGACAAATAGCAAGAAAAACTCCTTGAAAAATGTCATTGCATAACCGAGAAATCGCAAAAAAACCCAAATGTTGGGTTCCATGGAATCCGGAACTCCGCCCTTTGGCCACTCAAGTGTTAAAGAAATCGTTGTGTTATTGTAATTTTCCTTTGACTTACTGTTTTCACGGCGCATGGTTTCTCCTTTTTTTAGGTAAACACCGAGTCAGGACAAAGTCTGACCGTTATCCAGACCAAGTGAGGGGATGCTCCGAAGGAAGAGCGTCTCTGAGTTCATCTCAATCTTCAGAAGATGAGGCATCTCCAGATTCCACAATTAGTGACCATGGTAACAGTCATGAAGAATTGGAGAGTACGATTGTGAAGCATTATGGCAATTCATCGGAGATACCGGTGAATGTGCCCGAAGATACTGACAAAGAACATACAGCAGTGGCATGGGCGAAACCTTTAGCGCCAGCGCTCAAGAGACTCAAGACATGTCCGGAAAGATTGTCGCCTTCGTTAACTCAAGATAGGAACATTGCCGCTCCAGAGGATACCACCACGCTTCGGGCGCAGGAGAAACGACGTCATGTAGCTCTCAGATTGCGCGTCTTGAAAGATGCAGAACATAAACTAGACCACTGTATTGGCATGTTGCGAAGTCTGTTTCATGTAGTACCCGAGCTGCGACAACGTTTATCTAGAAAGAGGTTACCAGAGAAATCTTCTAGGAGACCGTGCATAGATCTTGAAATCGATGCTCGTCAGCGGGACTTTGAACGGCGAGCAGCTGCGTTTTATGAAATTGTTCATGATATCACGGAATTGAGGAGTGATCCCGATTTCACAAGATGGATTGCTAACGCCATCAGAAAATTCAAGGACTGAACTGCTGTTGAACACTTTTTGCTCGACTGAAATAACTTTCTTGTGTGCACTCAGAATACCTGATACTATATCATTAATACCGTAGATAGCATTAGCAAAGATATGACAGTTGTGCTATTTACCGTAGATAGCATTAACAAGTACACCAATAACAGTTGTGCTATCTACCGTAGATAGCATTAACAAGTACACCAATAACAGTTGTGCTATCTACCGTAGTTAGCATTAACAAGTACACCAATAATAGTTGTGATATCTACCTAGATAGCATTAACAAGTACACCAATAACAGTTGTGCCATCTACCGTAGATAGCATTAACAGTACACCAATAACAGTTGTGGTATCTACCGTAGATAGCATTAACAAGTACAACCAATAACAGTTGTGGTATCTACCGTAGATAGCATTAACAAGTACACCAATAAGTTGTGCTATCTACCGTAGATAGCATTAACAAGTACACCAATAAGTTGGGCTATCTACCGTAGTTGTCATTAACAAGTACAATAACAGTTGTGGTATCTACCGTAGATAACATTAACAAGTACACCGATAACAGTTGGCTATCTACCGTAGATAGCATTAACAAGTACACCAATAACAGTTGTGCTATCTACCGTAGATAGCATTAACAAGTACACCAATAACAGTTGGCTATCTACCGTAGATAGCATTAACAAGTACACCAATAAGTTGTGCTATCTACCGTAGATAGCATTAACAAGTACACCAATAAGTTGGGCTATCTACCGTAGATGTCATTAACAAGTACAATAACAGTTGTGGTATCTACCGTAGATAACATTAACAAGTACACCGATAACAGTTGGCTATCTACCGTAGATAGCATTAACAAGTACAATAACAGTTGTAGTATCTACCGTAGATGGCATTAACAAGTACACCAATAATAGTTGTGATATCTACCCTAGATAGCATTAACAAGTACACCAATAAGTTGCGCTAGCTACCGTAGATAGCACAACTTATTGGTGTACTTGTTAATGCTATCTACCGTAGATAGTTAACAAGTACACCAATAACAGTTTGCTATCTACCGTAGATAACATTAACAAGTACACCAATAACAGTTATGCTATCTACCGTAGATAACATTAACAAGTACACCTATAACAGTTGGCTATCTACCGTAGATAGCATTAACAAGTACAATAACAGTTGTGCTATCTACCGTAGATAGCATTAACAAATACACCAATAGCAGTTGTCTAAAGCCATGATGAGTATACCAACATAGATAGCATTAGTAGGTTCATCCATAAGCAGCATGCTATCTGTAACCGTGTATAATAATGGTTGCCCTGCCTATCGTAGTTACAACATTAACAGTTAGTGCCTTAATGGTTGTGCTAATGTGGACCTCATTTATGGTTGGTATATAATTCTAATTATTATGTGTTCACCGTATTTTCTTACTGGGTTTCATCCAATCTTTTTAAATGACAATTTTCTATTGATTTTAGCTTCTAATATGTGGTTATTTTATTCCTTTGTAGAATTGTGCGCAGCAACAGCTCTTGTAACAAGGTGCAAAGGCGTTTGAATTGTTTTTAGTTCGGATATCTTGTTTTAGAATTCGTGAAAGCTAAATTTCAGCGTGCACTTTGATTTAAAATTTTTAAATGTTCTTTCACGAATCAGAACGAATCATTTAAAATGATTTATTCTGATTCGTGAAAGAGTCTTTTAGCTGGCTGTTTGTTGTGACACAAATTCTATTTTTAAGCATTACGAATTATCCGAAATGTGTGTAACTTTTGAATGTATAATCGTTTTGTACCTGTCCGAAACATTAAACAATTACGTGGTTTTTAAAGTTTGTGTAATTCTGTCTTGATTTTTGTATTTTATTTAAATTTTGTTTGTGTTTGCTCGTATTTATTTTTTTAACTTGATCAGTGTCATTTTGTCGGATAGCAATGGTAATAATAAATCTAATGACAATTCTTATTCAGTGGGCGGGGTTTAGTAAGCAAACACGCATTATCATTGGTTGTTGCCTATCTTATATGAGACGACATTAGATAGTGCGTCGTCGCGCAAGAGTTTACGCGCGCGTGTAAAGTTACGCATTGGCCGCGGCTAGTACGGGTTGGTTCATTTTTGACAGCGGCGGAATATTTTGCCCTTTTAACTAATAATATTGAAATAAAAATGTTTTCCGGTGATTAAAAACACCCAAACTAAATAATAATGAAATAAAGCTGGATGTTGTTGGTTTTTGCTATCTAATATCGTGTCATATTAGATGGTCAGGGTCCAATATTTTTTATCGTATTGGATACCGGCTGCGCCGGCATCCACTAAAATATTGGACTGCCCATCCAATCTGACACGATATTAGATAGCAAAAACACAAATCCTATCTTTGTATCTAAATGTGAAATTGTCCTACTTGGATTATTGCTTTAAATCTAAACGTGAATCCGTATTCTCTCGAATTTGCTAGGAGATATTTTGGTGTGCGCCCTCGTGCACTCGGCTCTACTTGCCAAGTTATTGTGCGCCATCATGATCAAGAATGTATCAACAAAGTCATTTTCTTAGAGGAGTTCTCGTGACCTCAATATCAAGGATAATTGATTATTTTTTGTCCATAAGGTTAGGGTTTTGTTACTGTTTTGCCATGTATAAAAAGAACTTGTCTCCTGTAGAATTTTAATGGGGTACATATGGACCTCTTCCCGTTGTGTGCGCGTATACAGGTCGGGATACAGGTTGTATTGAAATAAAGAAAACCGATGTTCGATGACAATTTATAGGAAAACTACAGATTTCATAATCAAGCATTGTATGTCTAAAGGAAGGGCAGAATGTACTCTTTCCAAAAACACCCTGATCATATACACAATGTCACAATTGACTGAATAACAAAACATTGTTGTCCACCAGGTGAAATTTGCTCTGGACAAGTTAGCATGATTATGAGATTTTTTACGACCAATTATGCTCCTGGAGATAAGTTGTGATGGACGCTCGTGGAATGCGGAGCTATTCATTATTTTGAGTGCTGATCGCAATAGCAATATCGATTTATTCCTTCAAGGTTATCAATGATTTGTTTGGAACGATCGTCACAACTATGCTACCAGGAGCACAAATTGGTGGGTCAAATCCTCATAGATCATGTTAAACTTGTCCCCAGAGCAAATTTCACCTGCTTGAAAACAATGTTTTGTTATTCAGTCAACTGTGACATTGGATATATGATCAGGGTGTTAGACATAAATGCTTGATGAAATATGTACTTTTCCTATAAATTGTCATTGTACATCACTTTTCTTTATACCTCCTGTATACACATACTCGCGCGTGCGCACACAACGAGAAGTCCAAATTTTTGCTGCAATTTGTCACTCTTGGAAATTTGATTTGACTCTTGGAAATTTGATTCCAAGAGTGAAATCTGTCTTAAAATAATCCTTAACATTTTTAAATCACTCTTGGAAAAAAACCTTAACAGAAACGCTGGGTTTGATGTGGCCTGTGTGAAAGTATTATAGTCCGCCGGGAGCCACAGTCCGGGCTCCATAGACGACAACGGAATAAAGCGTGAAACTAATGTTGCGTGAAGAGTCAAAAGAGGGCCCTTACGGAAAGCAGTGTTGGATCACTGATTGAGGGTACCGTATACCCTCTATAAAGAAGTTTTAATAAAGTATATACAACGTATAATAATTAGATTAGCTTTTAAAATGAAAAGCTACTACAGGGCGTCTAAAAAAGGAAACCCTCAAAATGCCCTCTATTTCACGAGGAGAAAAAAGTAAACCACACAAATTAAAAAAATCGAAAAAGTGCATGTCATTAGGTTTCCGACACCGAAAAGATCTTTCCAATAGGATGCATATTGACTGAGTTATGGCCGATTGAAAATTTGCACCATCATTTTTCATTTTATCCACGGATTATTGCTCTTTCAGTATAGAAATACACATTCTCCAACCTCATTCGTTTGTTCATGATTTCTTTTGTTTTTGCACAAAGGTCAGTTCTGATTTTGAAAAGATTACTTTCAATTATTAGAAATTCCAAGATCTTGCCTCATTCTTCTTTACTGCGCTGCTCTTCCCCCTACCTGGGGAAGTTGGCCGTCTGTAACACGGATGCAGGCTTGCGTTGTCCTTTCCATTTCCATAATCGACTTCTAATCATTCTTGTCCGTCGGATGCTTGCAAAGGCAGCGGTTATTCTGTTGCGAAGATCCCCAGATTTGACTCCGCTAGACTTCGCCCTAGAGGAAACATTAAGCAGGAACCACCAGCAAACTTGCCAGAACTTCGCAATAGAATAACTGCCTTTGAAAGCATCCGACGAACAAGATTGATTAGAAGTCAATTATTGAAATGGAAAAGAGAGCGCAAGCCTGCATCCGTCGTCATGGTCTTAGAGGCAGCAAAGTGGGGGGTGGGGGGGGGGGGGGGGGGACAGAGCAGCGCAGTAAAGAAGAATGAGGCAAGATCTTAGAATTTCTAATAATTGAAACTAACCTTTTCAATGGTCTTTGTCGCAAAACAAAAATCATGAACAAAAGAATGTGCTTGGAGAAGGTGTGTTGTCTAAAGACAGCTTAGACAGTAACCATGGACAGTAACAACAGTAACAATCCGTGGATAAAATGAAAAAGTGGTACAAATTTTCAATCGGCCATAACTCGGTCAATATGCGTCCTTTTGGAAAGATCTTTTCGGTGTCGGAAACCTAATGAAATGTACTTTTCAGATGTGTATTAATTTGTATGGTTTACTCTTTTCTCCGTGAAATAGAGGGCGCTTCGAGGGTTTCCTTTTTTTTGAGACGCCCGGTATATAGGCAATGTGTTCTTCTTCTTATCGTGTCCAAACACTGTGTTTGGACACAATGTGTTAAAAGAGAAAAATGATTTATCTACAGGGCCTCTAAAACAAAGGATCCCATTTGAAGAAAATTAGTCACTTTTATATTGTCTTGTATGAAATGCCATATTTTCGGGGACAAGCACATCTCAAAGTTAACGTCTGTATTCATAGGACACGTAATTTAAAATTATACGCGTATCGTTTATCTTATTTATATAAAATCGAATGCAATTCGTGAAAAAACACCCAATAAACTGCCTAATTCAAAATGACTAAATATCTAGTCTGAGGGACACTCAATAGAAATATTGTCAAAATTCATGAACATTATCAAAGGGCAACTGCAATTAACATATCCCTTATTTATAACATGAAAATGTAAACGGCCTATATCATTTCGGAAGTTATACATTTTTTGTCGTAGGGAGTATTTGAATTTGACCTTGGGACAATTTGACTAGATTTATTACCATTGTGAATAGACAGTTGTTAGCATTATCTCCCCCATTCACCAAAATGGAACAACTTTTACTTTAGTAATAGTTAGTAACTATACGCTGCACCATTATTTCGTCAAGGGATGAGTGTAACACAGCAAAATATTCACATACTGAGATGAACCCATACTGCCGCCACCACCACCACTTTTAATCATTTAAAAACAAAAAGACATAGATAGACCCACTTGGTGTTAACACACCAATGTGAACTCGCGCACGGGCTTGATGTACAATAAACCCGAATGGAACTGTCTACCTGAAACCCTCATCAATATCACTACAACTGAAGCATTTGAAGAAGAAACAACCAAGTATCTAAGAAACCAACCCTCCAGCATCTAACTAACGTCTAGCGCACTCACTAACCTCTGCGTTTGACCTCTACTGTCGAGGAGCTGCAGAGTACATCTGTCAAAGTCAAAGTGATGTTTGGTTCGTTTTGATGAGTTGCTATATTGAAAGAGTCTTGGCCACCATCGTCTGAGCCCATAGACAATGTTGAGGTATAGCGCCACCAACCTGGCCACCAAGCCTTGTTCAAATCAACATGTATTAAGTCATTAATATGCTATCGTTATAAAAAAAAAAAGAGTAACATTGAAATCCTATTCATAATAATTGGTCAAATCAGCGATTGTTATTGTTTATATTTCGAGTAGTATGCCACAAATGTATGTATCTGAAAACATCTCAATATGTTATTATCTCAGCCTCGTTCGCAACATAGGAAAATCGCAGGTGTCTCTCTGGAAGTAATCTCTTATAAGCCAAACATCACTTTGACTTTGAGCAATTAGATATTGCCATTGTGTGAACCAGTCCCGTAGCCAGGATTTTTTCTGGGGGGGAGCGGATTTTTCCAAAAGTGGACCTTTTCCCAAAATGGGGACCTTTTCACAATAGAGGGGGTGTAAATTTGGCAAAAGTGGACCTTTTTGCCCAAATATTACCCTTTTTTGACCAAAAAAAGCCTAAAACCCCTATTTTTTCCTAGCTCGCTTCGCTCGCTCACATTTTTGTGGACCTTTTTGGAATTTCAGAGATTTGGGTGGGTACATCGCACCCCCGCACCCCCCTGGCTACGGCCCTGGTGTGAACACTTCAGGAGATATCAAAGGAGCATTTCGTGATTCACAGCCTCGTCACTCCGATTTACCCCCCTTTTTTTTTTTTTTTTTTTTTTTTTTTTTTTTTTTTTTTTTTTTTTTTTTTTTTTTTTTTTTTTTTTTTTTTTTTTTTTTTTTTTTTTTTTTTTTTTTTTTTTTTTTTTTTTTTTTTTTTTTTTTTTTAAAAAAAAAAAATTGATATTTGTTATCATCTGAACCGTTGGCAGTATACAGGCCCCTATAGTAAATGTTCCAAATGTTATGTACAAAATGGATCTATTTTCTGTATTTTCTGTCCATAAACGGACATAAATTACAATACAGAAGCACCGCAATACAAACATTTGCTCATAACATCAAAACGCACCGTCAGAATCAACTGAAATTTTGGAAGTGACCTTTTATCGAAGATATCTAATGAATCAAATAATAATAAAGGACCTGCGATCTCAAAATGCACCTTTAATATAATTTGTATTTGCTTGACTACTACAGCTGGTGGCAGTGACATCACTGCAAACGTTCATTGTGCATCTGGCATGCTTTTTTGCAGATGCTAAAAAGAACATGGTCAGTAACTCGCCATTTCTTTTGTTGTTTTCTATAGACATGTTTTAAAGACATTGATCTGACAGGTGCTAGGTGGATTAATACCTTAGCTGTATGTAGCAGTCATAGCCAGCAACTCACATACCAGGCATACCACTGCTATTGTTGTTTTTCTATAAACATGTCTAATGATATTGATCTGACAGGTGCTAGGTGGATTAACACCTCAACTGTATGTAGCAATCATAGTCAACTACTCACATACCAGGCATGCCGTTGCTTTTGTTGTTTTCTATAGACTTGTTTTAAAGATATTGATCTGACAGGTGCTAGGCAGATTAAACCTCAGCTGTATGTAGTAGTTATAGTCAGCAACTCGCATACCAGACATACCATTGCTATTGTTGTTTTCTATAGACATGTTTTAAAGATATTGATCTGACAGGTGAATGTGATAAAACGCCTCAGCTGTATGTAGCAGTCATGGCCAGCAACTCACATACGAGGCATGCCATTGAATTTGTTTTCTACAGACATGTCTAAAGATATTGATCTGACAGGTGCTAGGTGGATTAACACCCCAGCTGTACGTAGCAGTCATAGTCATCAGCAACTCACATGCCCGACATACCATTGTTTTGGCTTATTTTGACATATCTAAAGATATTGATCTGACAGGTGCTAGTGGATTAACACCTCAGCTGTATGTCGCAGTCATAGTCAGCAACTCACATACCAGGCATACCATTGCTATTGTTGTTATAGACGTGTTTAAATATATTGATCTGACGTGCTTGGTGGATTAAATACCTCAGCTGTATAACAGTCATACTCAGCAATTCACTACCAGGCATACCATGTTTTTTTCCCAATAGATATGTTAAAGATTTTGATCTGACACAGGTGTAATGGTGATAACCCTTCAGCTGTATGTCCTCATCATAGTCATCAACTTACATGCCGGCCATACCAACTGCTTTTGTTTTTTTCCCCTATAGATATGTTTTACAGATATTGATCTGAAAGGTTCAGTGGTTAATCCCAACCAATCAGCTGTATGTAGCAGTCAATATCAAGCCACTCACATACCAGGCATACCATTGTAATTGTGGTTTTTCTATAGACATGTTTAAGATATTGATCTGACAGGTGCTAGGTGGATTAACACCTCAGTTGTATGTATGCATTCATAGTAAACAACTCACATACCAAACATAACCAATTGCTATGTTGTTTTCTATAGACTGTCTAAAGATTTGAATCTGACAGGTGCTAGGTGGATTACTACCTCAGCTGTAATGTAGCAGTCCAGAGATGCCATCACTCACATACCAGGCATACTACTGCTTTTGCTTTCTATGGACAAGCTTTAATATTTTGATCCGACAGGTGCAAAGCGTGTAAACGCCTGATCTGTATGTAGAAGTCGATCTAGATGCAATAAAATTTTAGTTTATTTTTAAACACAAATCTGATATACTGTATATCCAAATTCATTTCGCTTGAGAGAAATGCATTGTAATGTACGCTTATTCATTTATGTTGGAATATTTAACTAACGCTAGGCTCATTTTAAAAGCGCACTTTTTCCCCAACTTGGTTTCGTTTTTTGAGGTAGAATATCACGAACTGATTAATCTCCCACTGTGTTATCCTTACGACAGGGCATCATATAACGAACGGCATGCTTGTCAACGTTCTATAATGACAGTAATTCATTAAACCCATATTTAATTTAATTTAAGCCTCCCAATACATCTCTTCCCATCCAGCTATAGATCAGCCCGATTAAACTTTTATTTGAAAGGAAAACAGACATGTCATCTTTGTTGTCGAACTGTGAGTAGGTACTTGTTGAAACTTGAAGAAATAATTCGCATGTGCAGCCATAGTGAACATTCAAGAATGAAGCAAGCAGATCAAAGTTTCTGTACTCGTAAACTAACTAGTTTTTGCTGCGGTGCGGGTTGAGTGGATTGGAAATTACAATATATTCATTTGTAATATTCTTCTTAAGAAAATCGATATATTTTTGTTGGCTTCAGTTTGTAGAACGGGGAGAGAGCAACCAAACTACAATATATCCAAAATTAAGTCTTTGTTTTTAGTAAGTTTGATACAAAATTACTGAAATGAAGATTTTGATCTTGTGGGCCGATTTGTTTTTCGTGAGAATCATTAGCAGGGACGTGTAGGGAAAGAGTGTGCGCTTCCGGATAAAATTGTATTTTTTGCGATCCACAAGTACTTTATATAGGCACTGGCATTATAGGAGATTCAACAATCCCATCGTGGTCACCGCGGGGAAAATTTTGACAAGCGTCGATTACTTGGGGAGGAGGCAGAATATGTGTAACTCGATTCACCAAGCCTGCTTCCTGAATAAACTAAGATAATCTCCGCCCTTTCATGTATACAAAAGGAGTACAAAGACTTTTTTGTTCCTTGTAAAATCCAAAACACAGGGCGCTCAAGCCCTTAAAAGTCAGCACGTTCAACTCACATGTTAACAGATTGATTGATTGATTGATGATTTTATTTGGCATTCAATTCATACATCAGAATATAAAATGAATAAAAACAATCCAATTATATTAAGGTAAATTACAAAAATATAAACATTTAATTACAAAGAAACAGAATTTTTGAAACGCCAGATCACCCATAAAGAAAGCCGGCTACTACCAGCGTTATTTCCAATGGGGTCCTCACAGTGGAACACCATGGACGGAAACAAAATAACAATACTGGAGCTTACTTACTACATTTATGGATAAACCAACATCAAAATAATGTATAATGAAAAGTACATGGACATTTGTACACTGGCAGAAGAGTACTGATGCAAAGGAATAAAATAGATTTGTTAATTTTCAAAAGAAAATTAAATAGATCCTGAAAACTAAACTGTATGGGAAGTTTTGAAAAATAGTTATGATACTATTAAAGCAATACGATTCGTCAGAATGTTGAGAGATTAATGTATCCAGCTATATGCGTTACTTGACGTGAATGATTTCATTAAGCACTAATTGATTTTTTTTGTGCTAGTGAACTCTATGCTTCAATAGATTTAGCGTGGAATTTTTAATTTCCATCCAATGCACATCCCCTCATTCAACGCCAGTACCTCGAAAAGTACTAGAGGTGACAATATTGGATGAAATCTAGTGACCTATCCATAAAATTGATGGAACATTGCCAACCTTCCTTAATAGACCCCCAACTTGGGTTTTCAAGGTTAATACAGGGGTCAAAATTTTAAAATGTTTCGAATGTGTTGAAAAGCACCCATGAGTTTGTCTGGTTTGACAAGGATTAAAAAAGGTATAGTTACACTACACACATCTAATGGCTTATAGTTCGGGAGGTATGGGGTAAAAACTGTAAAAATTTAGAAAAAGTCGATTTTCGTGTGTACAGGGACACGTTAAAAGTTACTTTGATGGCGGTAATATGGTCCCCAGCTTAAAGGATGTAAATAATGGAATGTTTTGGCCTTATCGGTAAGCTTAGTTTCACGTATCCAACAAATAGTCACATGACAAATAAAATCCAATATCCTGCTGCATAGTTTTGACTTAAAATATTCGCCATTTTGGTTAATAACCAAACAGGTAAGATAGTCAAAAAACTATTCCTATATTTCATTCTAAATGAGCTAAACAACAATTCAACCACGTTTTTAACAAAAATTGAGCAAACTTTTAATTTTTGACCCTGAACAAAACTAAATTGATTTTTTTTTTTTTTTTCCCATTTTTTACAGCTTTTACCCCTCATTCCAAAATATAAGTCATATTGTTACAAAAATTATACCTTTTTGGAATCCTGTAACAAGACAAACATCATGGTTGCTTTTCAACACAATCGGAACATTTAAACTTTGACCCCCGTGTAACCTTGATATCCAAGCTGGGGCCATGAAAAGTTCGTGGCAGTGACTGTGCCATCATTTTTTGATTATCAATGCATAAAGTACTTATGTAAACCAAAATCACAATGTTTTTATCCAGATTTGCACACTCACATAAGATCTGTCACTACAGTCCCCCCGCTAGATTTGGCACCTGTTTAACCCTCCCGTCTTATTCAAAGCTTTTTTTTTGTAACACGTTTACCAAGGTGGGGGGGGTTAAGTTACCACCCCCCTTCTAAATGGTTTATGAACACCGCTGCTTATGAATTTTTGATACCGTGGATAGCTAGGGTTCCTCCTTTTTCGCATTGATCTAAAAAGATAAGTACCAATACCTAGTATGGCGTCACAAGGCGTCATCCATCCGCGAGTCGGGCCAAATTGGCAATTTTTTCCCCAACAAAAATAGGGCGAAAATCCAATTTTGCGCAAAACGTAGGAATTATATCGGATTTTCATGCGATTTTCAGCTCAAAATGATGGCAATTGGCTATTTTTACATAACCATAGATTTTTAGAGTCCATACTGTGCATACTATTTTCAAAATGCACCATAAAATATCCTTGGGTACAACCACCCCGTACCCTTCGACTTTGACTTTGGCGGCATACCCTAAATTTTTTGGCGGCATACCTTCACATTTTTTCCCTAAAATGACCGGAAAGGATAGAGACCGATTACCTAGACTGTTTGCGAAAGTTTTTGGCATTTTAGCGCACGCCGGAGCTGAAGTTCACTTAACAAGATACATAAGTATGCACAAACATCAACCTTTGACCCGGTCTAGCTCTTTTGTGCATACGAACCTCTGTCTTCGTTTTAGTACTTACGGTACTAATTTATAAAACATAGTGTAGTTTTATTTAAAGTGGGGGTAAGGGTTGGAAGCAGTGAACTTTGAAATGATTTTGATCTTAATTTTCTAAATAGTGGTAGTATACATGTTATCATATCATATTGTAGCCCATGTCACAGTTTTAAATCCATGAAAATTTTGCTCTGGTTGTCATGGGACCACGTAAGGCCTCTGATTGTCTAACACTAGACTATGGAACTAAATAACTAAACATGCTACTGGGACGTAACTTGGGTGACATATGCAGGAATGCAGGAGGTAAATACGGGGTGAACCATGAAGCCGAATTTTTAAACCGTTCCATGGCATACCTCAATTGAACCAATCGCCTAATTTCATGGCGTAATTTGAATTTGGAACACAATTTTGAAAATCGGCCTTCATGTTCACTAGCCCTGTATTGCTAATCTGATGTGCCAAATTTCGTGTTCATGCATGTAGCGTTGTCTAGTTACGTTACGTTCTCGTTTTGGATGTTTTGCGTCTTTTAACGAACCGAGTTATAGACCTCGAAACATTTAGACAAATGGAGGGCGCTTTTGGATGTGAAATATGGAATTATTTTTTGTAAAATTTCATTTTATCCTAATTATCATAATTATTAATGAAAGAGTCATCGAAATAGTTGGCATCCATTGTCCTGTAATTAATTTTAAAATATTTTCTTAAATATAGTCAGGTGATAAAACAATAAAATACATAAAATCACTTACCCAGTGAAATCTTATTACTTATCCTTTGGAAATGATAATATGAGTATTTATTTTACTTCAACTTACCAAAATAAATGTGTTAATAGTCATAAATAATGTCTTTTAAAATATCTTAAATATTACCCCTTGCAATTTTTCACATGATAAATATAGGAGATGATGCTTTTGCAATTTCGCGGACACTGACGTGACTTTGCTCAGCCATATCTCGGGGAACCGAATGTCCGATTGCTATCGAATA
>JAMKCH010011065.1:0-38911 GCA_023653785.1 Ophioderma brevispina
AATATGACTTGCAGGAGCATGCACCACCGTCCATATAAGAAAGAGAAGAGCAAGAAACTTAAGACAGTTTGCAATGAGTGTTATTTTATTCCAATGAAAGTCAGTATTTAGGCTTATTGATATTTATAATAATGAATATCTTCGTTTAAATTCTGAAGGAAAAACAAATGACAAAAATAATAAATACTGGTCACCTTTGGGAATTCATGGCAAACAGACATAATGTACTCATGCATATATATACCACACTCACTCACTCGCTCACTCTTTTACAAACAAAAATATTAAAAAATAAGGAATCAGCGGGGACGAACATGCTAGTTTGTTCATGAGTCCGCCTCTTATCGATTCGCCTACTTGCAACTCTGTTGATTTGGATCGGGAAAAGTACACTTTACCAATTAAGGTTATAAACGGTAAAGTGTTGAACATTTTACCATAGAAATTGATCTAAATATTTCATGATTTGAACCCATGACAAACATTGTTTCCCCTTTCATAACTGAGATAAAATGATGAATGGGGCGATGAAATCATCCAGATTTCTGATTAAGAATGGTAAAGTTTAGGCGTTTCAAACAATTTACCCATTGAGAAAGAAGAAAAAAAAAACGCCATGACTAAATCTTGAAACTGAACGGTAAAATGTTACAAAAGAACGACACGTTTCAATATGGTAAAACTCAAACAATTTACCATTCGCCTCATTGTAGTGTCACAGTTTTATAACCTTAGCACATGACAGTGAAATGGGTCTGTGCGACAAATGACTTGATCACACTGTATGCAATGCGATGTAGTTTAAAGTCACGCCGTGGAATAGGTAAGCGAAATGTTGCGGTAATTCTGTTAGCTGCAAGCAAATGAAAACATGTGTCGTGAGTTCGAGCTTTCTCATTCCTTTTTTTTTACTTTAATTTTTAATATTAGACTTTTGACAGAGGCATGCTCAAGGTGTAGCCTTTTGATTTATGTTGTTAACGTTAATCACTGCAGTGCCCTTATGCTTCTTATAGGCCCAAATGCACTAATTGAATTAATTGTGACCTGCCCCTAAGCCGAGCAAGTATTATGTAATCAAACACGGACATCAAAGGACTTTTCTTGTGTGTAATGTGCAAATTGGTGTAAGATCTTTATCCGTTTCATTTATGGTCAAAAAAGGGAATTTATATGATTTTTTTCGACTTCGCGAACCAAACATCGGGAAAAAATGGTTAGAACAGAATGACACGTCTCTGTGACAAAATGTTCCCCCTCTCTCCCCCTATTCAATGTTGAGCCACATCTTGTAATCAACATCCTTGGCACTTCTCCCAACATTGATTGATAGGGGCTGGGGAAGGGTAGCTTTGAGAAACAAGTTCTAGTCTTCATTTTAAACATGCCATCAGCAAAAACAAATACATTGTTAAAATAGACGCATATTTTAAACCATGGAGTGATTAGTGTATAACAACTTTTTTCCCGGATTGTAGGTGTACACGCTGCATTTTGACGTTATTTATTTTTAGGTTGAGGCGCTCGCGTCATACCATGTTTTGCTACGTGGGCAGCCCAGCCTAGTCTTACAAATGACATCACATGACCTTGGACCTGGCAAATCCTGACCTGTGACCTCAGCAACATAGGGGATCCCATGGTGCACTATGACACAAGTTTGGTGCAATGAACCTTCAACTTTTCAATTGAGGGCAATTAAAAAACTAACATTTTAGGACAACACACTACCACGTGCACAAAGGATTGCAAAGTGGTCCTATCAGCTATGCGGCGGCCCACAATGAAGATAATTGTAGTCATATAATTGATGGCAAGTGTATCTAGGAAGACAGCATAGTAGCAATAAGATGATGACCGCTATGGTTACTGATTTTTCACTTAAGAAATAAAGGGTGATGCGGTATAGGTTATGACGAATAATGTGTCCGAGGCAGAAAAACGTTAAATAATGGGTGAGGAGACAGCCGAACCCATTATGAAACGTTTTTCTGCCGAGGGACACATTTTCGTCCATAACGATAACTGCAAACCCTTTTATTTCTAGTCTATTTACATTCTGTTTGCTATGTATTTGCTCAAAAGATAAGATCCATATTTGATGTTTTCTTGTAAACCAATTATCGGGGGCCCCCCCCTGAATATGTATGATAGACACGCGCATCATGAAGTCAGAATTTGAGGCGTGTCACGTTACACAGGTACAGCTGCGGCTCATGGTGCTGCATCAGCGCAGGAATGTATTACATTCAAGATTACATCCTCTTTCAAGCATGAACACGCATGGCTGTGTAACAGTCTTGTTTATACTAATTTTATGTATTAGTTCTGACAATTAATCATATAAATATAAATAGTATTTACAGCAACATTTCATTAAACAGCTCAACATGTTCAATTGAAAATTCTCTTGCCCAAAGGACACTTAAACTATGGCAGAGGCCATGTAACTTTTT
Source organism: Ophioderma brevispina (assembly GCA_023653785.1). NCBI lineage: Eukaryota > Metazoa > Echinodermata > Ophiuroidea > Amphilepidida > Ophiodermatidae > Ophioderma > Ophioderma brevispina. Next base: position 2,457 of record JAMKCH010011065.1, read on the forward strand.
TAAAGGTCAAACTTCAGGTCAAAAAGGTATCTATGCCAAATTCTTGTGCACAGTAAAACAATAACTTTATCAATGGCGGCTTTGTTGTTACTGTTATGAAATGCATGCCAGTGGTTTTACACGTACATGCACAAGTACGAGAACTGCGTGCATTGTTCACATTGCGATTTCACGGGACTATCCTAACTATCAAGAGGAAATGAATCCAATTCAAAATACTAAAGAACAACTAAAGCCCTAGGCAAACTGCAAGCTTTCGTAAAACACATCTAGGGCCCCTACCTAGTCTGACGACTACGAGTACGAGTTACAATGAATTAAACTGTAGATTTTGTATATGCCAATTGGAAATGCGAACATAGACAGCCTGGCTGGCCTGGGAATGGAATATGGAGATTCCTATTAGTAAAGTGCACATAACATGGCCATGGAAATGTACCAGCCAGAGGTGCTGAGGGCTGTTTTGAGGTTGGACAAGCTTGATGAGTGCTACGGCAGTCGTCGGTGTGGCTGGGGTCAACGCCGGCCCGCCGTCATGGCATGGTTTCAGCGTGTGCTATAGGCAGGGTTTGTGCATGACCCCGCGAAGGCTCTGGTGTGCTTGCCACCGATTTGTTCGGTTGATGCTGCGACGATAGAGCATTGAGAGCCACTTGGACAACGGGATATGGTATGCGAAATATCTTAGCTCGCTCTGGAACATCCTGTCAGGTAACACTTCGGACATTGCCTTCATTTTAGGGCCTGTAATTTGCCATAATCTTGATGGGGTTTCGTAGCCCGCTTCTGTCAAGTGACACAAGTATAGTGCGTCTGCAAAATCAATGATGGGTATCTAGTGACAAGGGCTTCCTTTGACAGATCGGACACATTTTCCCCAAGGTTTTTGTACCTAGTTTGGCGCATTGTTCTACCAAGGACCCTTTTCTGGAATTGCTGGCTTCGGACGCTGTGAAAAACAACCGATTCATTCTCGGGTGCAGTTTGATGACGTAGCCTAAGGTAAGCCGGACTGGACAGGTTGATCTGGCGAATTTGGCGTTTCATACATACTAGCCATCTTTTGAAAGTTGTCATTTGTATGGTTCTTCTCCTTCTCTCTAAAGCTTGTACAACGTACCGCCGTCCAGTTTAGGGTCAGTTTGACACATATGATTGCCTTCGTAAGCTCCCGTAGGCCTTCTCTGCCCCTCCTGACCAAATGATACGATAATCAAAGTAGACCTTCCTCTGCAGAGTAACAGGGGAAAACCATTAAACCAATAGCTGGTTTTCTCCAGGTCAGCTTGAGCAGCGATGGGCTCCTGATGTTTACTCTTGTCTCGGCCTTCCTTTTTCATGGTTTTATCAAGCCAGCCAGAGGGACTTGATTGACTTGGAGGAGAATCCTGGTCTGTATAGCAGAATTGACGATGGTTTTAACAAAAAGGTTTTGTGGATTACGAACGGTAACGGTTGATGGTGCTCGATAGCGACTAATGCTGGCTTCGAGTACTTTGCACCAGTGCGGGGTCTTCGCTTCAGCATAAAAGAATCGTAACAAGGCGTTGAGTTGCGCTGCTTGTGGTCTTGTCTTCAAAGTTCACCCCCTGTCCTCTACTTTCATCCAATCTGTATGGAATTAAAAATAGAAGAAAGAAAAAAGTTAGGATTATTGGTAATTTTGTGAATTTTCGTTGATTATAAAGTATAGGCTTGCCGTAGTTTCCATGCTTAAATTGTAGTTTTAAATCAAATTGCGTGTAGTCTAGTCTAGGCCTAGCAGCTAGGCCTGGGCTAGGCTAGATCTTCATAGCTGGTCTAGACTAGCCTAGCATGACTAGACGAATTAAGAAAGAATCAAAGTTCAGGCTAGGCTAGGCTAGGCCTATAGTCATGAGGCTGCCTAGTAGGTCGCGCCCTAGCTGCCTAGAATAGTATTAAGAAAGAAATCAAAAGTTCATTAGATCTAGGCTAGCTAGTCTAGCCTAGCCAGCATGGACTAGAATAGTATTCGAATAAAAGTTCGTTAGGCCACAGAATTTTTGTAATTTCTAAAATTGCGTGACGGAATAGGTTTACAGCTTTCCCTGTTTTATTTGTATTTTTAAATCCAATTGGAGTTCAGGCATATACCTAGTAATGGCGGGTATGTAGACCTAGCTCGGACTAGTATTGAGAGTTATTACAGTATATATTATTGCCGAATTTTGAATTTCCGTGACTGAATAGCCTCACCGTATTTTGAAAATACGGCGGCCTATTCCCTGCTTAATTGTAGTTTTTGAAGCACATTTGGATTGTAGGGATAGGCCTAGCCATGTAGGCTAGGCAGTATTAAGAGTCCATCGATATCACATTGTTCACTGTAGCTTACTTTACCACTATTACTTTTATTTATTGCCATTTTTGATCCATGTAAAAACGATTTGAAACGTAGGATATTCACTTTCAGTCATCACGCCCCCCCCATGTTGTTTTGCTGTTAAGCGTAGCCGGTTCATTGCGGGCTCTTCAATCGTGACCAAGGGGGGTTTTTTTTTCCAATTTTTTTTTTTTAAATTTTTCATAAATCATCGAACCTTTCATCATGTGGGTAGGTTAGCCATGTCAAACTCAAGGTCGAATGTTATATCATCTGTAAGGTGTGTTGCTGCCACTTTATTGCCGTTCAACAATTTGCTGGAACCTGTTATCTGCCGATAGTAGACCAATGATCTTAAAAGTCTCCGCCTGTGTTACACGGATATAATTGGCGGTCCATAGAGGAATAAATTGACTCAAGTTTATGTTCAAACTCTAAAAGTTACAGTATGTAGGCCTGCTAAATATACAGAATTATATATCAAAAAATTTTGGTGTTGGGAGATTTGATATTTGTTTAAAGTAGTTTAATTTCCTGTGTCCTTCTGCTCTTCGTTCAAATTTGATGGGTGCCGCAATTTAATGTTTACATTTTCAAAAATTCCTGTCAAAAGTTTTCTGATGCTATACATGTTTAGGGCCAATTTAAAGGCCCATTATTGCAGAATAATGGGTCCTGGCGTAACGGCAATATCCCAATCAGCACACTTGATTCCAATAATGGGGCAGTAAGGGTAATAGAATTTAAAATTATATACGCGTAAGCGTACCGTATCATGGATTACACGCGGCATGAGAACAGCTTACTGAGTTTGATAAATCCTGACACCACTACAAGCATTACCAATGACTTGTGGATCGATAAGAAGACGAAGCAGCAGCAGTGAGGCTGTTTCTACTGAAGAATTGTTATCTTATAATTAATGGCAGTTGCTATGGAAGGCTGCTGGTAGCAAGGGATGATGACAGCGACTATCCATTTGAAACAGCAATAGTTACAATAGAAGTGAAGCTGTTCTACTGAAGACAATTGTTAGTAGATAATTGATTGGAAGGTGGCTACTTGTGGAAGAACTCGCTATGGTAGCAATAAGGATGGTTGGCAAGCGATATACTTAGACAGCAATTGTTACAATAGGCAGCGAGGGCGGTTTCCAACGGAAGACAATTGTAGTCATATGATTGATGGTAGGTACTATCTATGGGAAAGACAGCTATGGTAGCAAAAAGGATTGAATGACCAGCTACTATCTACGAGACAGCAATGGTACAATAGACAGTGAAGGCTGTTTCCAGCGCGGGGACAATTTTATGATAGAATTGGCACTTGTTTCAGACAGCAATGGTAATGGTAACAAATTGATAAGTACTATCACTGAAGACAACAATTAACAACAGATTAGGAAAAGTTAATAAATATCATCATTGTCTGCCTGGAGAACTAATAAGTTAAAAATTTCCAAAACAAATATAAATCGTATGATGTAAATATACCGTTCTGAGCTATCGCAACAGGAAAAGCGATGTACACCTTTCGGACCTAACACCTATAGATAATATGCCTCAATTAGCTGTGATAGGTAAGAGTGCCGTCATAGTAATACAGAGGTTGCCGGGTCGATGTCCGGGCCAACCGCAAATGGGTTTTCTTCAACTTGTGTGATGGCCATCTCAGGAAAAGATTAATAAATACTCAATTACAACAGATATGATGAAGGCGAACACAATGACGATAATGGGGTTCATCTATTGACAGCAGCAGACTGGAGGTTTACCAGCCAATGGAATTTAAATAAAATTGTTCCTTGAGCAAAAACATAACTTCCTGAGTATTGCATTTTGTCTATTACAGGCATTTTGGAGCTCAAAGCAGCCCCAAACCGACCAGCCTATCGGGATCTTTCCCAAGCAGGCCTATGGGCATTCGTACCTCTCTAATGATGACAAGAATGTTAATATTAAAGGTTTGAAGAAAACAGTTTGTACTTAAGTTTACCAATGTATCAATCAAACTTAATACAAAGGAAAAGCAAGTACTGTAGTACAATTTTGGTTACAAAAGGTGCTGATTTATTACATGCCGTTACACACACAAAGTACTCAAGATATAACAAAATACTGAACATATTTGATCAATAAAAAGGTTGACATTGTTAAAAATCTAATTACATTCAAAGTATCTGAAGAAATTTGTTCAATGATTTTATGATCACAAATCTGATGCTGTGTGAGGAGAAAAGAGATAAAAATATAATGAATACTGCTGGAAAATAAAAATATGCAAATACTGTGAACCGCATAAATATGTGATGTGAGTAAATTATCACAATATCTTATAGGACAGCTTAAAAAAAATAAGCTAATTAAATTATACCCTTCGTAATTATGTCTAATGTGTTTTATGTTGTTAAGTAATAAAAAACATGATCAGGAATAGGTGTGAAGGGGTAACATGTCATTATGCCAAAAATAACTCGCCACTAGCACGTCGGTTTGAACGGCTCTCTCTTTGGAAACGTTTTCTAGTCTACACAATGAAAATCAGTTTGAATGCCAACCCCCAACCAACTGGTTTCTGAAAAAGCCCCCTAGCCTAAGATCTATTCATGTTTGCATGTTTACAGTGCTGATTGTATTACCAAATCTGGCAAGAATTTGGACCTATATATAGCATAGCACACCTGAGTTGATCCTCGCCGATATGAGTTTTTGGCATGAAGATTATGGTCCTGGACAGATATTTTCAACTCGTCTCCTATTGTAATAGGCTATTTCGGTGAATTTCAATACCAAGGAAGGTAAACTTGTCATTGATGGGTATGGGACAGGGGCAGCGCCAGGGCTGGTTGCAAGGCGAGAGAGAAGGAGAGTTTCGAAATCAGAGGAAAAAACAGTTGTTTTAAGCGATTGAGGGTATAATGTTTCGCTCCTCTTACGATTTTTGCCCCTCCTATGCTTTTACCCTTCCTATGCATACTGTAAAATTGTTTGAATCTTTGCTTATAGCCGTAGGAAACAGGGGAAAAATCACGTAAAAATAGCAAGTTTTTTTACCGCACTGAGAAGCAAGTTCTGTTTCATTTATAGCTTGCAGCATTTTAAAAAAACATTATTTTATCAATTTTCTATACATGTATAACTCAAGCATGTTTATTGTAGGTTTTGGGCGAATTTCGTTTTAAAATCAGTGTTTTAGCTTCCAGTACATACAAAACCCTTGCAAAATTCATAAATTTGGGGCACTTAAAGACCGAAAATACCTCTTTTTCCTCAGTCGTGAAATTCTGATATTGGTAAGATTGTCATTTTATCATGTTTGGAGTATAATTGGCCAATCAGAAAATGGAACATTAATAGAGATTGGTTATTACTTGCCAGGCATTTTAAGTTTTGTAGAAAAATAGACTCCCTTTAAATGGATTACTCCTAGGTATTATAGCGGGTTATTAAAATTAAAAATCATTCCGACGGATTTATCTTAGATGTAGCGGTGTTAACAAAACTCATTAAATGCAGTACAAGGCTTGCAGTTTTTAGTTGATAATATATGTCACAAAATAATTGTTAGGTTAATATCATCTCTTGTTCTCCGTTAGACTATAATTCATTAATTTGACCTTACCATCCTCAAATAAAATGTTTGATCACTTTTCTGTCTATACATGTAAAACGCTCCCCGCACCCCATTCAATGTTGGAAAACGTCAATGTTCTTGTTGAGTTCGCCAATTTGTATCAACATGTTGCGGGGGGGGCAGGGACGCTGAGTCTGCTCATTTGCATCCTCAAACAAAACCAATCAACATCGAAGCGTCATTCACAAATCAACCACAGATTGGGACTTCAGTAAATGCAGCGTTCGAAGAACGTTTTTCGTTGTTGTAGAGTACCCTGAAAGTTTTCACACGCATACAGATCAACAGCATATCATTTCAGCGATGAAGAGACTGGCACTTGGACTCATGCAAGAGTACCAGTCATATAAGTTAGTTTTTACAGTTCTTTCCGTAAATATTCATCTTTCATTTAACAGAATGTAACGCACTATATTACAAAGACAAAATAAGGATTTGCTTTTTTGAGTAGTAAGTTACATGTGAGAGAGGAGAAAGCACCATCTATGTACGTGTATTATCAACGGAGCAAAATGCAATTTTTGAACAGCAAAGTTTTCCATATGTTGTACCCTGCGCCGCCACCCCCGATTGAGTGTACGCCTCACATACAAACACCTCTCTTAGTGGGGGACCCATGGTCAAAAGTTTAAATTGCTCAAATGGTTTTGAAAAACAAAAATTGTTTGAATGTATAGTTTGGGCATTATGTATTTATTAATTAGAACAGTGACAGCTGATCTCGTACATACTTCAAAATCCAGTAAATAATCCAAAACTTTCCATTTAAATAAAAACAAATTTTACAAAAAAACACTGTTTTTTACACCAAAAAAACCTACACTTAAAAATGACACTGAAAATTTCCAGGGGAACAAACACCAACATGACATTAATTTGACATTACATTTTCACGGCTGAAATTACCTTACATTTATGGCGATCCGCGAACAAAAACGATCACAAAAGGAGCCCGACCATAAGTAATATCTTGTTGCTACGCGGCCAATAAAGGAGGTAAAAATATTACTTTACACCGTGTTCTATGAGGTTTACAAAATCATATTTGCACTTTTTGCACTGTTTATATCAAAATGGATTGAAATATTGGTATGAAACTTTACAGATGGGGTATTAGCGACAAAGATATTCATTTGGGATGAACATAACCAATTGGGCCAATCCCCTTGAAATAGGCAAAAAGCGATATTTACAGATGGCAATTGCTTCTAAAGCAGAGAGTGTTTTGAATCAATCCCATAATACATTGCAATGTGCCTAGATACTTAAAGATAAAAAGTGTTCAAGCGGTTGAAGAAACACAAGACATTTCATGATCACATGATTAGTTACCTTAGTACTAGCCCTTTGTGTACTAAAATGAGTGTAAAAGTCGGGGTTTCTAATTGTTAAGAATTTTCTGGGATGACATCACCTTATTGAGGTGAAAAGTCCCAAACCTGGTGCATTGTGGGATGGACTCAATACCCCTCTGCTTCTAGAGATAACTCAACCTTGGCAGTAAGGTTTTACATCTATATTAAAACTTTCACACAAAAGACAACACCAACATTGTAGGCAAACAAAAAAAAACCTTATTAACCTAAATACAATTCAGCAATTGTGAAATACATTTTTGAGTTTAGTCATTAATGAAGCATTCTATTATATACTAGTGATCAACTACCAGTCTGACCAGTTATTGTGAACATTCTATTTTATTCTCTGCATTATTACGGCGGTCTGGTAAGTACGCAATCCTGTTTCTAAAATTGAAAAAAAAAAAAAGTTGGCGTAAATTGAAACCAGTGTTTGAAATATCTCAAGACTGGAAAAATATCGAAAGGCATTGTGGAAAAAATGGATGCGACCGTAGCGATTGCGTGTTAATTTTTTGTGTCTGCGAGCACCGAAGTACCCGACAAAAACGCTCAATTTCTTGCTAGGTTCTATAGGTTCAGACCCAATTACGATACATATTCAAAACAAAACATAGTAACGGACCCTCTGATGCAAAAATCTCCATAGAACCCCTTCGTTTTCCGGAGATATTTGAGATTTAGTTTCATTTACACACATTCGCTATGACGTACTGAAAACGTTAATCTCTCGCACATTACCGATTTAGATAATATCTTTCCCTGTCTGTGACACAGACTACACCATGGGAAATACTTACCGGACCGTCGTAGTGCATAAAAGGGTGCTTGCACAGGAGGTCAATAGGTTAACTTGGCCAGACCTGTCCTCCAGAACAACCCAAGCGTGCAGAGAATACAAAGAGTCACCTGCAGAAATATCTGAAATGTTCAGTGAAACAGGTGCATGTATTGTATTCTTCGCATGCTTGGATGATCTGGAGGGCAAACAAAAGTCCATTCAATGTAATTTACCTTCCGTGAAAGGACCTTATACTAGTGATTACACATCACTATGACCTGTTATATTGCGCTTGCCTTGAAACATTCTATAATATACTCTGCAAATTATACCTGTGTTAAATATCACTTAATCAGTAACTGTAAATACATAAGGACGCATACAGGTCGGTATTTCTTCTTTATTATTGATTAATAGTGCATGGAATCGTCGTACCTAGTTATTACATCTTCATGACTGTAGCTGTTGAACTAAGTTCTGGAGCATGTACTGCGCTGGAGTTTGATAACATTGTGCCGAGTGTAGCTTACCAACGCAACAATATCCTAGACTCAACCAAGTCTTCAAGTAGTCAAATGTTTAGATTTTAAAAATTATTAAATTAAGAGTACGCATACAGGGGTTTCTGATATTTGTGATCATGATGGACCTACTCATAAAAACTAGTTTGTGTCTCACTTTGATGCTTTTTGCATTCAATAATGTGTGTTGGACAAGTAGTTCTTTACCAGAAAGCCCACATCAATCTATTATCAATAGCTTTGGGCATGGCAGCTCAGTGTTCATAAACTTTAGCTGCCTTACAAATCTTGAAAATTACTACAACAGCTGGTCCATTGCCTTGACTGCACTGACCAAGACTCATAGGTACCAGAATAAGGGACTTCTCAAATCCAACACAGGTAAAACCCGGCTTATGATTATCATGATTCTCCTGTTATCTGGGGTTGAATTAAATCCTGGCCCCAATCCAAAATACCCATGTGGTATATGTAACAATGAGGTTCTGAATAAATCATCATGCTATCCAAGTGACCAGTGTGATACCTGGGATCCCACAACTGATTGTGCAGTCATTGTCGGAGAAATTACCAATCTACATGATCTCATTCGAACCTGTCTGGGATTTTGTGCGAACTGTGGATTACCAAATTTAGGATCATCATTCTTGATAGTGACCGCTTTTTTAGCATTAATACTGACGTGTTAACTGATGAGAGCTTGCTTGATTTTTGAAAAACCTTGAGCCGAAGCAGATATCATCCCACGCCCACCAAATCTTCGAGTACCGGTAACATAAAGAAAGCACCTCATAAGAAAAGTAATTACACGCTTGAAGAAATGGTTCTAAACTGGGTTGATGGGTTGTTGAAAGGTCAGAAAAGGTTGTAGATTAAGATGTCAAAGCAGCAGTGGGAGTATTCATGCCCACGAATATTCATGGGTTTGTGTGTGAATCCAAGTTGGATATACTACTATTCATACCTATTCATATTCTCGGAGAGGACTGTAACGTTATTCGCAAAGATTAGACTGCTTCAGGGGCCCGTGGTGTGTTTACAGCAATTAAGAACTCTTGGTGTCTGTAGATTTACCGGACATGAACGTACCGTTCCATTGTGACGGTGATATGGAGCTATATAGAATTTGCTGGTACTGGCAAACTGTATTAGGGAGTGTTATTAGGCCCCCCGAATGATGGTATTAAACGTCAAATCAGTGTTTTTGGACAGCGTGGCCAAGATTATGGGAGTTGATACCAAGAAACATGCTAATATATTATTATGCGTTGGACTTCAACCTCCCTTGAACATAAGGGATATTGGTCAAACAAAAAGGCGGAGTAAAAGTAAAAGAGGAAGATCCATGTGATTTTCTCAACTTACTTACCGAAAGTGGCCTTGTGCAGCTAAATAAGCTTGTGACACGGCCAAAGTCGAACAATGTTTTAGATTTGATCTGCAACACTCCAACCCAAATATTGTTAATAATATCAGGACGCATTACTGGCGAGTAAGTGAATATATCTTGATTCAAATCTCAAACCAAAAAGAACAAGGATAAAACAATATAAAGTATTCAATTACAAAAACAGCTACAAGATAAGTTGAAATCATAATCAATCAATGTGTATGAGAGGAATTTTTCCAAAGTGACCCCAGCCAAGATCAGTCAATGACAACTGGGGCCACAACAAAACAACTGTGCAGGACATTTTATGTTACACTGGAGGCAATGAAAAATACATACCACACGATTGTCTCGAAATAAAACAAAGCCACCCATGGATTGACAGAGAATTATCAGGACAAATGAGGAAAGAGGGAAAGCTGTTCTCTGTGCTAAGAATTCAAAGTCACAGAATTATGGAGCTGTTATAAAAAACAACGGAACCATGTTACCAAGCTACTTAAACAGTCATCCCACGGTATATGGAGAAGTTCTTGGACCTAGCTTGGATTCAAATCCTAAGCAGTTTTGGTCCTTCATTCGCTACAGAGACGTTGAGGCAGGGGGGGTTATTCCTACTTGTGGACTGTAAAATGGAAAAAACCAGCTGTACAGATCAAGATAAAGCTGAGGTTCTTGAACCAACAATTTTACCTCAGTCATTACGAAGACAGGCATGCATTCTATACCGCAAAAGGGAAACATTCAGAGTGCCAGGCCATCAGCTGAACTGATATTGACTTGGATGGAGTCATTAACGAGCGTAAGCAATCAATATCAACAAAGCAGGTGGACCAGATTCCATTCACTCGCGGATATTGCATGGGACTATGCAGATGAACTGGCTCCTGTTCTCCATTGCATTTTTCGTCAATCTTACCAAACTGGCTCACTACCAGAGGTTGGAGGAAAGCAATAGTTACAGCATCTACAACCAAAAGGGCTTCCAAGTCAACCCCTGAGAACTACCGGACCCGTCAGTTTGACGTGCATTGCCTGTAAGATCCTGGAACTATAGTTCTCTATCATATATCCAAACATACTTTCTGCACATAATATCATCTAGACCACCAACATGGTTTGTGAAAAAAGATTGTGCGAGACGCAGTTGCTGGAAGCAGTTCATGATTGGTCGGAAATGCCTAAAAAACAGGGAAGCAGCCAAACAGGATGTTCTCCTGTGGATTCAGTATTTAAAGCGTTCGACAAAGTTCCGCATCAGAGGTTAGCCCTTAAGATTCAGCACTATGGAATTCGAGGAAACACGCTGAGGTGGATCAAAGCCTTCCTTAACAACCGGGAGCAGTGTGTCAGTGTCAATGGGGCACATTCACCTTGGTCGCTAGTTAAATAGGCGTGCCTCAGGGATCGGTTTTGGGACAACACTTTTCCTCGTTTTTACATAAATGACACGTAATGGGAGCAGTGAAATCCTAACATAGACTGTTGCTGATGGACAGCATCTGTATAGAGAAATTAAAGGGGAAGCTTGACCATGATATACTACAACAAGATCTCAATGCAGGGGTTTCAATGGGCAGATACTTGGCAGATGAGCTTCAACGCCTCCAAGTGCCACACCCCACCATTACTCGCAAGACCAAACCCAGTCTCTTCAATGACAAGGTTGCTAAACAAGTCATAGAAAGAAACATCAGGCCATAATATCTTGGAGTCAACCATTTCCAGTGGACTGTTGTGGAATAAACTATCACAATATCAAATCCAAGGACTGTAGCATCTAGGGCTCATCAGACAAAACTTGGGACCATGCTCACAAAACATCAAGTTACAGGCACATACCAAACTTAGGTCGCCCTCAACTAAGAGTATGCAGCAGCTGCTTGGAGTCCGCTACAGTGAAAACTCTATTCACTGGAGGCAGTGCTTTGCGGCAGGCTGTCCGTATATTGGTGGTGTGGATTGGACAGGAAAGCAAGTGTTACCAGTCTACTTCATCAGCTCAACTGACCAACTAGCTAAAACGGAGAACATTAAACAAATGTACCATTGTATACAAGATACACAACAAACTCGTGATGAATTCATTTTCCACCGGTGTTACCCTTCTACCACTACCAGGAAGATCAAGTCACCACCTTCGTTATCACCCAGTTCAAGCTTCAAGAGACTCATATAAATGTTCATTGATCTTTCATTCGGCACCATCCCCTATGGAACAGACTCCGCTGGAAGCAGTGACAGAGCCTCAGTTGCAATCATTTCAGTAGACACATGGTTACATTTGTTGGCCCTCCCAGCGTGGAGGGTTGATGCAACCAACCGCTAATCACCAGCCAAACCTACAAAGTGGTTTTGTGGATGTTTTTACTTGCACATTTTTCTCTTCGAACATATAACAACTGCACATCGTGATTGCACCCATTCCTGGACAAGGGGAAAGCTTCTAGGGTTATCATCAAGCATGTGCTTTGTGTAGTATTTTGGGGGTTGTTCTTATGTACTGATTATTAAATACCACTGTGACCAGTTATTCTGATCTACAGTTATACGATTATAAATACCAGTATTCTACTCTGCAATTATACTGTGATTAAATACCAATGACAGTTATTCTGCTCTACAGTTATACTGATGATTAAATACCACTGGACCAGTTATTCTGCTCTACAATTATACTGATGATTAAATACCACTGTGACTAGTTAATTTTTTTTGCCTCTACAATTAATATGGACGATTAAATAACCACTGACCAGTTATATACTCTACAATTATACTGGTGATTAAATAACACTCGGCATGACCAGGCAGTTTATTCAATTTAATATGCAATCTATGAAATACTCTACAATTATGATGGTGTAAGTAACCAATGTACCAGGTATTCCACTCTCTAATTATACTGGTCACACTCCGTTTACCAGTTATTTACTTGAAAAATTCTATTTTAATTGCTTTATAATTATACTGGTGATTAAATACTACCGAACCAGTTTCTACTCTACAATTATTACTGGGACTAATATAATGTGATCAGTTATTCACATTCTGATTGTACTGGTCACAGTTATTATATTTCAAAAACATTCATATATACTCTACACTTTATACTTGATAGTGGGAGGCCCGCGCTTTGCGCGGGCTTCGCTAGCTGAAGTGAACGGGACGATCACTGAATGGAAGCGATCACTGAAACGAAGCACTCAATGAACAAGCGGATTGGACTGAAGGAACGTGTCCTGTCTTTCCTGTGAGTTCGCAACTCACTGTGTCCTCACATTTCTGTCGTGCAAGGAATGCGTACACACAAAAAAATATGAGTTATTTCAACGTAATCTTGCAGACAGAAATTTGAGGACACGGGGAGTTGGGACAACCGCGGAAAATATACAGAAGTGAGCACTGAAACATGAAGCGAACACTGAAGGAACGGTGTCCGTCGTTCCTGTAGTTCGCAATATAAACTTCGTAAATATTGCACTCGCAACCCGAATCACAAAGGTTTTATTTTTCCTATTTGTTTTCTGAAATCCCTCCTACCCTGTGCCGTTACCCTGTGTTCCAGCACTGCGTATTCTATTTAAGGGCACGCAACTGATAATTAAGGCTTAATGTAATTGTTCTGCTCTATTTTTTTTTCTTACAAAACTTCATTACCGAGGCCCTTCTCTAAACAATAGGCCTACCGTCTTCTAATCTCTCTCTCGCTCGCTCCTCACCATAATTTACTTTATACATAACTCCCGTGACGATTTACAAGCTGTCAGTGCAAGGAACGTTGAGACTAACTTATTAAAAGGTCGTATTGTCGTAAAACTCCGCCGCAACTTTGACCGGGCCGCCATGCAGGGGCGATGCAGCGACAACTCCCCGGTCCCCATGTCCTCAAATTTCTGTCCGATCGCAAGAAACGTGAAGAATTTAAATCATATATTGAAGCTCAACTCTCCCCGCAATTGAACGGTCAGCCAGGGTAGGGCATGCAGCGGCAAACCAAAGCAAAAAACTAATGCGTACACACATCCGTAGCAACTCGCCTCTGCGTACCCACACCAGTAGCAACGCGTCTCTGCGTACACAAAACACGTGGCAACTCGCCTCAGTACACTGACGCAGACACGCGGTCCTCACGATGTTACTACACAGGATATACTATGGGGTTAACGTAAAAAGGACGTTGCCAGTACGTTGCGTCAGTGATGGATTTGACCATTTTATGTTGTTTGTCACAATTTTTCCTTGGTACCGTTATCGATTTTGAGAAAAGCTCTCGGCCAAGATACTCCACTATGTAAAACCTATAGGTGGTGAAACATTTGCGAATGTTGACGAAAAACTGAAGGAATGATCAAGGGACAAACATTATACATACATGGATTTCTTGCATGATAGTAAGATGATTAAATACCAATGTGACCAATTATTTGCCTCTGCAAATTATCAGATTATTAAATCCACTGTGACCAGTATTCTGCTCTGCAATATACTGATTATAAATACCCCTGTGACCATGATTACAAGCTGCAAATAATACTGGTGATTAAATAACCTGTGACAGTTATTATGATCAGACAATAATGCTGATTAAATACCAGTGTGACCAATTTTTCTACTCTGCAATTATACTGGTGATTAAATACTACGACCAGTTAATTCTGCTTACATTTACTGGTGATTAATAATATCTTCATGACCAGTTAGTCCACTTTAATAAGCATTCTATTATTACTCTACAATCACTGGCGATTAAATATAACTGTGACCAGTATTCCACTTCTAATTATACTGGTCCACACTCCGGAAGTACAGTGATTATACAATCATAGATACATACAATTATACTGGTGATTAAATACACTCTGCAATATTATGCAAAACCACTAACCAATCATTAGAGATGTTAGGCAAAATATGCAATTAGGGGAGTACATTGATTTTGTGTAAATGCACTCCCTGTACTGTGTGAGGTGCCTTAAGGAATGCGTAAGCATACTTATAATAAATTCAACCCATCGTGTCAAAAAAAACAATTTTTTTTACTTCATTTTTTGTCCTTTAACTCAATACAAGGTCACCACTGTGACCAGTTTATTCGCTCTGCAATTATACTGATGATTAAATACCACTGTGACCAGTTATCTGCTCTGCAATATACTGATGATTAAATACCACTGTGACCCGGTATTCTGCCTCTGCAATCTACTGGATGATTAAAACCAATGACCAGTTATACCGGTGACCAGTTATTCTGCTCAGCAATACTTGGTGATTATATACAGTGTGATCAGTATTCTGCTCACAATTATAATGATGATTAAATACAGTGTGCACCAACTTTTTCTACTATGCATTATTACGGTGATTAAATACTACTGACCAGTTAATTCTGCTCACCTTTATACTGGTGATTAAATAAAACTCTTAATGACAGTATTCCACTTAATAAGCATTCTATTATATACTCTACAATTATACTGGTGATTAAATATAACGTGACAGTTATTCCACTCTATAATATACTGTCACACTAAGCATCACCAGTTATTCTACAATCTATTACACTACCATGATACTGGTGTGAAATCATACACTCTGCATATTATGCAGTAACAACTAACCATCATAGAGATGTTAGGCAAAATATGCAAATAATATAGTGGGAGTACCTTGATTTTGCACGCTCAAATGCAATCCCTGTAATGTGTGAGGTGCTTTGAATGAGTAAGCATCACTTATAATAAATTCAACCATCGTGTCAACCATTCTATAATATTTTTGTCCTTTAATACTCAATACTACAAGGTCACCACTGTACCATTATCGCTCTGCAATGTATACTGATGTAAATACCACTGGACCAGGTATATGCCTGCAATGATATGATGATAATACCACTGACCAGTATACTGTGACCAGTTATTCTTTGCTCAGCAATACTGGTGATTAAAGACCAGTGTGAGCAGTTATTCGGCCTCTATCAAATTATACTGATGATAAATACCAGTGTGACCAATTTTTCTAACTATGCAATTATACTGGTGAATAAATACTACGACCAGTTAATTCGGCTCTACATTTATACTGGTGATTAAATAACACTCTGCATGACCAGTTATTCCACTTTAATAAGCATTTATATATACTCTACACTATACTGGTGCTTAAGTACCACTGTGCCCCAGATTATCCCAGCTCTAATTATACTGGTCACACTCCGCTTACCAGTTATTCTACAATCTATATACTCTACAATTTAACTGGTGATGAAATACACTCTGCATATATCAGGAAACCAACCACCACCAATCAGTAAGATGTTAGGCAAAATATGCAATTAAGTGTGTGAGTACATGATTTTGTGTAAATATACTCTCTGTCTGTGTGTGAGGTGCTTTTGAAGATAAGATCACTTATATAGATTAAACCCATCGTGTCACCATTTTTATTATTCATTTTTTTGGGCTTTTAATACTCAATGCAAGGTCAGCTTCAGACAACAACAAGGTTCAGAACCTCAAGTACTATTGATGTCTGTAAATAGACATGGAACCTCTCGCTGTGTTATGCACATGTGCAATCCAGCTTACTATTACGGTTTGAAGGTTTCATTTACGGATGTGAAATAATACCTTGCACACGTCTTCGTCAAAATGGAAACTCTTCAATATCACGTGAGAGACGTTTAATCAATCAAAATATGTTTATTACACGGATATTACAGACTCATACTCATAACTCATCTAATAGAAGGTCATGAATGGTCACAGACTGGTCAAATAGGTTGGATACGCAGAATCAACTCCGGTGTGTTTTCTTGTGTAACACCCATGATCCACTGTCTTACTGAATAGAACCACTATGGAGTGGTTTTATTATAAAATCATTCTGTTTTACCCCTAAGGACAATTGACTGGGCTTAAAAACATTTCAGGGAAGGACTAAGATATAAAAAAATGAAAAATATCAAGTTGAAAAATCCTGAGGGCACACTGTTTTAAAATGTGCAGTGTCTCTTTAATACCCCTTTGGTACCCCTAGCTATCCAGGGGTCATTGTGTAGTGACAGTGTACCAAGGACATCAACTCCATCCAGGTGAGTGAGACTAGAGAAACAGAAACAGTCTCAAACAGATAGCTCTACATTTACCGGGTGTTTACACGGTTTATGTGGTTTATTCCGTTAAGGTTTAATTCCGAATTCATAAGGGTGTCAGAAAGAAGGTGTCACTTATGGAAACACCCACATACCTTTCAAATTGCACCTGCTTAGTTAAAATGAGCTAAAGGAAATATTATTGTTAGCACAAATATACCATGAAACAATTAAATTAGAATAGTAAAAAAATAGATCTGTCAGTTCGTTCTGTACGGTATGCATTTTGTTATGCTTTTGACATATGGGGCTGATATTTAGCATGAAGGTAGGGGAGGAAAGTCTGATGTTTGGTATCAGGGGTTCTGAGTGACCCAAGAGGTCAACAATCATCTAGATGTCAATTTGCCATAGAATGACCTATGACCACCGAATTGGTCAAAAGGCCCAGGCATGGCACAGAAACAAATCTGGGGTCAAATGTCACACACATTAGGTCAAAACGTCACACAAAGGGAAACGCATGTATAATATATTACAGGTTAAAATGTACTTCGGATAACAATATACACATCTTCTAGTCCACTTTTAAATGCCGACTAGGAGATTTCCCAAGGATGGCACCCCTTCAATTTTCAAACCAAATTATGTTTTTTGCTTATACATTTAATGAGTGAATGAAAAACTAGTGGACTCTAGGTGGTAAACATGAGTAGAAAATAATACATAATACATAATGATTGCCCACATACAAATCACTGTGTGAAATAGCAAGCTCAAAGGATGTCCTCCATATAGAAATATAAACGTGTAATAAAATTACAGTATCTTATGATACTGTCATACTATACAAAATGTACTACATCAAAACAAAAATAAGAGGCCTGCAACTTTGGAGTAGCATTTTTGGGACGATCTTTAGTTCTACTGATTATTTTTAAGTATTTACACAAAATACTTTTATTTTGAATTCTTTTACCTCTACTGCCCATTATTCAAAGCCTGCTCTTCAATTGGTTAATTTACTGCCCATTTTTCTGCATAATGGGCCATAATTACACCCTAATGCATATCGCACTTTTTTCAGCACGTGCCACCATCACAATAGGTGCACATGCTAACATTTACGCGGAGAAGACAAGACTAGCGCTGCAAAGACATATAAAAACAGTTACGTTTTAGTAAGAAATGGCCAGTTTTTGGTGATTATTTCTTAGCGTAATAGAATAGAAATAAAGGGTGCAAGGCCATGTTATGCCTAAAAAATGTCTTCGGCAGTAAAAACATTTGAATAATGATTCTCATCTTCGCCTCGTCCATTATTCACATTTTACTTGCCTCGGACACATTCTTGCATAAACATGGACATCTTACCATTATTTCTTAAATATATGAGTCAGCCTTTAACTCCCTTCCACTCATCCACAATATGTTGTCTGGGCAAACTTTTAATTAACTTAATCACTTGCCATGCTTTGTCAATGTCTAACAGGACATACTCATTGGTTGGATCTTGTCTGTGAGAATACAAACCCATTAGGATAGTCTGCACACACCTTCCTGCAACACACATTGGTAGCAACTGCCATTCTTCATCTGTCAACGACAGGACAGACTTGTAGCCGCAGAAGAAGTCCCGGCCGGCAGCCAGTCGCTCACCCTCCTTTTGTGTGTACATCATATAGGTCAAGGCAACGCCTACCTCAAACACGAGGCATGTATAGGATACGTCGTTGAAATCTATGAGACCAACTATCTCAAGCTTACACTGTTGCTTGGTGGGAGAAGCCACATGATTTACCTGCTCTGTGCTAGAGGATTTGAAGGTGTTGACAATGATGTTGTTATCATTAAAATCACCATAGAACAAACCTGCAAGACAAAATGTAAGGTACCATATATTAAAGGCTGACTCAGAGATTTTGTAATATAATATTTTTTGTGTAGTAATTTAAAATTAGTCATCTAGAACTAAAGGTAGTCACCTAAAATGCTTAATTCCAAAGTTAGAGATGCATCAAAGTTTTCGTTTGCATGCAGTAAACATTTATGCACAGTATAACAGTGCCATAGGATAGCGTGTATAACAAGAATTCCGGATCCGGAATTTTATAACAAAGTTGTGATTTTCTATATGAAGGGCTTCGATTTGAGCTTAGTTATTTCACATAGTGATTAGTACATGAACAAGCATTATGTATATGCCAAAAACACGATTTGCTTGAAAAATGAGTGCGCCCTCATCGGGAAATCTCTGAGTCGGCATTTAACAATATACCATTTGCCATGATCAGGTGATTAAAAACACTTATGGTGCACTATCGTAACAATTAAACATTTGGAGCTTGTATTTCATCAAAACATGATCATAATTATCTGATGATGATCTGCACCTTTTGTTTTCAGTCTGTCCCAGAAACACAAAATCACGGAAAGTAGAGGCAACTTTGAAAATATCAGGATTTAAATTCTTTTGGAATACATTTGGGTCATGTACGTTACTTTGTAAGTGTGCATGTATTTTATGGTAACCAACATTAGAGAAAGGCTTCAAAATTTTTTAATTCAAGCAATTGGGAGAAGACACTTTTTTGGGTTTGACAATACTTTCCCAACATATCCTTTTTTCATAATGTACTATCATGTTACTTTGTTTTGACAAAGTTTGGTCCATGGGTTAGACAGAGCGAATTCCAGTGGATGGGATGAGGCACTTTGTGAGGTTCCAACAACACCTTCCCAGCAAGATATTTGGTCAGGTTTTTCCTTTTTAACTAAGCTTATTAAAGTTGCTAACAAGCACAAAGATCATGATGTGTACTCGATTGCTTCTCTCTACCCAAGTGTGAATTGGGGAGCTGCTAGGAGTATTGTCCATTGATTGCCACCCAAAGGTATGAGTATGCCTTGGGCATGTACGGTAGCTGATGTATTCCAAGGGTGGCAGTCAGAGGTGTATTGAGTCAATCCGACAATGCACCAGATTTGGAAAATTTCGCCCAATATAGGTCATGTGATTCCACCAAAACCCTAGTATTAATATAAAAACCCTGACTTTTACACTCATTTTAGCACCCAAAGCATTAGTACTTAGGGAATTTTTAGCATGATCATGAAATGTTTTGTGGTCATCTAGCTTCTTGAACATTTTTTATCACTAAGTACTGACAAGTGTTTTGTACAGTACAGTATACCGCAGGGGCAGATTTAGAGGGGGGCGCACAGAGCATAGAGCAATGCATTATGGGATCGGTTCCAAACACCCTCTGGGTGGCGGTAATAATTGTAAAGAACTTTGATCACATGAAAGTACTATAACTAGGTCTTTTCAATTAAAACTGGAAGATCTAAAATTGAAGTCCAAGTGGCCTTGCACTTCTGGACAGTACATGCAAAAGTGCAAGAGTTTCCTTTCCCAAAATGATTAACTCCCAAGCTGAATTTACTACATTTATTGACCCAAACATGTCTGAGGTGCAATTAGAAGCAAATGAGTTAACCCTTAGTTGCCTTCTATTGCTCCTCGGATGTCGGAACTACTTTTTCTTGAGGCACTGCCGTCTATTGCAACTTGGCCACTTTCCCCTCAGAAACACCCATTGCCGTCTATTGCACGTCAGCCGCTGATTGCCCTGAGGAGATCGCCAAAACTCCATTGCTTTCTAATTGCACTGTTGTGTCCACAACGCACCATAACACAGTTTTGGTCGCCATTTTGCATCCCACCTGTGCACTTCCTCCTTCCCAAAGTCTCACGATGTTTCCCCCGACGTTGACTGTACGTTGGACCTTCCGAATTTAGCAGATGTTCAACGTCAAATTTGCAACCCGGAAGTAGAGCGTACACTCTGGATCATTGTTTCGCATTGACTTTTGGTCGCTCTCCCCCACCAGAATAACCGTCCGACAACAATTGCTTTCTTCTATTGCACTGTGACGTCTTCCCCACAGGAGACCTATTGCTGCATATTGGCCGGGCCGGAAACTAAAAGCTTTTTCTTTCTCTGCTAGTTTTCTCCATTTTTTTTTTTTCCGCTGCAGGGAAAATAAATGGCTCCCGGCAATGGAAAGCACACTAATTGCTTGGGTATTCCAGTAGGACTTCATGGAAACTTTTGATTGCCTTCTATTGCACTTCAACATCCTATAGCTGACTACCCCCATGACATGTTAGTGTGAATCTACTTTGTAACTGGCAATAAAATCACTGATCGGATCAGAAGATCTTTTCCCCATTATCATGTCACTTTATTCCTTCCTTAGCTGTGCCATCTTGGGAAACCCACTTCTTTGTCAAATCACTGTAACCGACTCGATCAAATTTCTCTGCTCCTCATCCTCACAACATAGCGAGTGCTCGTGTAGCGAGGTACGGTATTTATAGCCCATTCAAGTTGTCTGCATCTTTGTCATTATTGTATATTGATCTCTGTGAGGATAGCTCTGTTAAGAAAAGAATTCAAACAGTTACTTCTAGCTTATGGCTTTCCTTGTGTATAGGCCTATCCCGGGTGTGGCATTTTGTGACCCACACACACTGACCCTGATGAATTCGCAGACTTACGGAATAAGTGCACTTTATTCCGTGATTCATCAGGGTCATGTGTGTCAGTGGGTTCACAAATTGCCACCCCCCTATGCCAGGGTAGGGTCACACAAGTGACCACATAGGGATGTGCTGTCAATATGGATCTCATAATATAATGTCAGCCTTCTGGTATACGATGACTTCATTTCATGCCAATTTTGGGGGTATAGAAATGGGTTGCTTTTTTCCACAATTTTTCTTAAAGTATATACCTTTCTAGAGAGAATTAGAGAGATGGATCCAATTTGGCAGCACAGAATTAAGTGTAAAACTTGCATGTTTTTGAGAAAAATGCTACACAAACAAGATTTTTGCCCTAAAATGTGCAGACATGCAACAACATTGGAACTATCATGAATTCTTAATGTTATATTTTTCATAACAAGTCTTAATAAATCCACAATGGAAACATGTTGAGGCCTTTAGTCCCACAAGTGGACAGATCTTAGGCTGATGATGATGAATTACAAGACCACAATTTGTCTAGAACGGTTTTCTTCGTCCTTTTTTTTTTAAAGAGATTACCTTTTAAGATTAAGAAAAATTTTAAAATTTTTCTACTTTTAATTTTGAGTACTCCTACCCTAACCTGGGTGTTCAATGACTAAGCTGATTAACAACCGTTGCTTTATTTTCATTTGTAGTGTTGTGGCAGTTATCAATTGTATGATGCACCTTTTGACCCCCGGGAATGAATGTGTCTTTTAAAGTCACTATCAATGATTGAAATCAGAAATTGAATAAAAAATTTCAGCTTTTTGTATGTCTGCAACAATTATAGGTATCCTAACACACCCTGCAATGATCAGGCTGAAAGAAGCCTAATAAGGACAAAATTGGATCTTTCCGTCATTACTGTCCGTACAGCCTTACTGTCCATATAGACACTTAGGCGACCATGTCCTTGAATGGATATTTTCATATCGTCATACTGCTGGTTTTGTTCTCGTTCTGATGATTTTTCAGTTGCAAAAATAATTTGAGATTCCTACAGACTTATTCCTTCACTGTTAAGCTATTCCTACAATTTTAAAATTTTAAAGAATTTTGCTTGTACTGACGTTTTTTAATTTTTGCATTTTTTTTAATACCATGACGCACCCGCTCCGTTAGAAAAATTAACTTATATTTATAAAACATGCATATTTGAAATAAAAATTACGACATACCAGTTCACATGACAATGAGTGATGGCCGTTCTGCTTGATGGTCCTTTGAAGACCCTTGTTACACACACTTGTTTAAAGTGACGACTATGATCACACATGTCAATGTTGGGACCGACCCTTTGCTTCCTTGTACCATAGGTGGTGCCTGGGGCATGTGCCCCCCCCCCTTTGCCCTCCCCTATCTATGCCACTGTTCTTACCTCTACTTACCAACATAGCTTTGTCCAGTTTGGCCTAGGTAGTCGACCAAGAGCTTGATACCATTCTTGTGGGACATTTCATGGCTTCTTAGGCCAATATCCCCGGCAATGTAGTTCCTGCTGTACTATGAACGGACCTTGAAGAGGCACCAGGCACACTTATTTAAGATTTTGGCTAAAATTCTCTACTGTCACAGATTAAAATGTTTTAAGACAGCTAGTATTTTGCTCCCAATTTTGCTCCCTCATGAGCAGTCAATGCTTCCCTATAAAACAAAACAAAACCAAAACATGTCACTCAGTGCGTACCGAGGCAGTGATCCAGATGACAAAATCCCAAGTCGTCTAACCAGAGGGGCAACTTTTGTAAGTCGTCCGGTGATTTGCGCCACTATGCCTGAACATGACTAAATGTTTGCGTAGCGTGCAGAAATTGCCCGAATTTACTTTAATTTTGCCCAAATTTGGTTGAAATGGTTGAAACTTCCTGAAGAAAGGGATGGAAAGCACAATTTGGTTCATATCGTCCCAATTTTTTCGAGCCAGAGGGCACCTCTAGTAGGACTCATATCTTTGCATTTTCAGGGTTGGTACATTTTGTGACCCCCACTTTGTCTGCTGTCCCATTCAAATTTAGCGCTTTAACGTAATCAGTACAGTATTACATGCCTTTTATTCCGTAAGGCTGCTGAATTCGACTGGGAGTAGGCAAAGTGGGTCACACATGTACCAACCCCCACCGCAGATGTGTTCCCAAAAAAAACGAAAGCACAATTACCCTGAGTACCGATTTTGGCAAAGTTACCGCCATTTGCCTTTTTTCCTCAAATATTTCAACATATCACATTTTGGGATTTTTGCTTCAGATGAGGATATTTGTGTGATTTTTGACAAATTTTGAGAACATTTTGAAGAAGTACTCCACCTCTATACCACAAGTCTCTTCGTGTTGCATTGCATCAATTTTAATTGATCTCATTCATGCACAGATTGGGTTTCGCTTCCCCTCAAGTCTGCTGAATCTTCATACAGGCCCATACCTCTAAATGTACCATATAATCGGTCGCTTTGAAACTCTATAATGAAGACGGAATAAACATTAGCACTTTGTTTTCACTGTATCCCATGTGACAGTCCCTTGTCCAAAGTGGTATAACGTAAAACCTAGTTAGATGTTCCAAAGTCAATATAGAACCCATTGTGGACATGACCTTTAGTGACCCTAAATGACCATTGACCTCACATCTTTATTACCTCCTAGCAACCTTGTTTCAGTCAGGGCAACTTGCATGGGATTCAAATAGGTCCAACTGGCCAGACCTTTCTTTTAGAACAAAACCTAAGATAACTAAAAAGCATGCAAAAGAATCACCTGCAGACAATACCTTAAATGTTTTGTAATTAGCCACCTACTTGGAAATGAGCTGGAAGACAAACAAAAGCCATTCAACATACCTACCCTCCTTGAAAAGACCCTATTATTGGTTAAAAGTACAATCAATATGAACGCGGATTCATCCCTCCACTAGAAATTACAGCAACTTTACACTAAATCATGTTGCCATGCACCACACCAAGGACCCAAATTGACCCTACATGTGGACCTCATATGTACCCCTAAAAATACCTTATTATAAAGTTAAAAACACCTTTCTAAACACTTTTTTTTAAAAAACATCTCCCCTCCTCAAAGGCTAGATAAAATTGATCTAAAGGTGTACACAAAAATATTTTGCACATACCCTACTACATGCTTTCTGCTACCATAAGGTCTCACTGAATAAAATCAGACAATCTATAAAAAGTGTTATTCATATACCCGGAAGGCTAAATGAGAACCAAATTGGTGGCACCTCACCAAATGGTCATTTGTGTTGAAAATGCTGGTAGTTAAACAATGTTGTACTTGGTCCATGGTACAGTAGTTTAAATTTCATCTATTGGCTACTTTCAGAGCTGAACTGATGGGACAATGTAGCATTTGTTAAAATTTCACTATATAAAAGCCGATACAGACAAAATCTGCATGGCATCAGCCCCACAGATACTTCACAGCAAAGAGAAATTTCAGATTTCAATTTTAAAAACCAGACAATAATAGGAATCCACTATAACAATATTTGTGGTATTTGTATTTTTTATGTCTTCAGAGAAAAATAGTAGATTGCATATCAAGCAAAGTTTGGCTCATTTCAGTTTAAAAGTTGCAGACTTCAGAAACCTTTACCTGAAAAATGCAAAATTGGACTAAGTACAAGAAAGTTTTTGAACTGGGTCACCTAACATGTCACATAGGAATTGTTTGGGACATGTTTTGGATGGTACTGATCACATCTATTCTAAAGTGGTCTGTAGTGATGAAAAAAATACTAAAATAATTTTGCAATTTTATAGTGAAAGGTCTCTGAATTGAGCAATTTCTAAACCAAAATGAGCCAAATTTTGCTTGATATATATGTAATCCACATTTTTTCACTGAAGACATCAAAAGTACAAAACAAAACTTATATCACAAAACTGGGTTTAAATTATATCGTGGAATGTTGCTGAGGTATTAAAGCTGCTATTAAACCACAAATAAATCTCTTTAGTGATTGTGCACTATATAACACATAGGATCAAGATTTTACTGCAAATTTGGGCTACTCACACAGTTCCCTAAACTTCAAATTGTCATAAAAATAAATCAAATTATAGAACACAAAAAGCAAAAGTGGTTTCTGACTGCTTAGTTAGTATACTTTACAGGAAGCAATAATTTTGAAGCATCAAGTAACTGAACTTCTAAATTTCAAGCATATGCAACATTTTTGTGGAATTATCCTATTTCATTCTAAAATACACATTGAGAAAATGCAGCAGACCCTTACAAATTACAAGGATTATTATTTGCACCGAATAATGGTATGTTCCCAGGCTTTCCATCATCAGATTATATCCAACAGAAAAATCAGTGACAATCAAATTAAATCCAAATCACCTTGTGTTTCATAATAAGGCCTTAAAATGTTGTTTGTTTGCTGTGATGGAGGAAACATAATTATGGTTGGTTGGTCACATTTATTTTTTAACATGAACTTCACAATGTTACTCTAAAATCAATACAACATGCAACTATTTTATGGTGTTTTTTTTTTTTTCAATGACACAGCAAAGATTTTTTATTTTACTTGTTAAAGTTGTTTTGTTTTATTTTATGTTTTTCTTTCTGTTGGTAATTTTTTTTTTAAAATGTGAAAGAAAATCATGGACCGGTCAGCAGAATTATTTTATTTTGTGCTAATCTGCATAAACATTTTTGAGTCGGCAGGTTTTTTTTAGGGTCGGTCGGGTTACGGGAAACAAACTTTTTTGCCTAAGGAAATTAACTGTAATTATAATTTGGGGTGTGCTACTTTGTGCCTTCTGTTAAATCACCACTAATTCAACCCTTTGCTGTAAATTGTGCTTTAGAGTAACTTACTGTATCTACTGATTAAAGCAATAACAACACTTCTTTTTTAAAGGTGCAACAAGAGATTTTACATATCAGCTGTCCCTAAAAAATCAAAAGTACTCATTTTTGCCCTGATGTAAAGCTTTCCATCACAAATATCCCCATCTGAAAGGACTAAGCAGAGAAATGTTTCTTTGGTACACAAATTGTGAATTTTCTAATTTCGTATAGGAGTAAATACAAAATTCAGCCTATGTTTTATATTGAAATATAAGCAAATCAAAAATGCCTTTTTTCTCTCTTTTAAGACATTTCTGTAGCAAAATACAAGGTAAGAAATCTATTGAGTGTCTATTCTATATGAAATTACTATTATGACACAATATTTGGGTGCCTCAAAATCTCTCGTTGCACCTTTAAGAGCGCCCCCAATTTTCTGGATATTTTTGCACAGTTGTATTGGTAAATGACTAGTAAACAATACCTGTGAATGGTAGCACTCAAAACTCTATTTGTATTGCAAAAGAAGGAATTTTGTAATTAGAGTAATTAATATTGGAGATCTCCTATAATAATTCAATGATTGCTGGAAACGTCCTTCCAATATGAAATAGCCGGGAAATTGCCCCATGTACATATCTACACTCATCCATTGGTTGTTCCGTTGGTTCAGCAAAAGTTAAGTTAGAGATCATTTTCCTGAGGTGACACTATTTCATCAAGGATGGACATAAATTTGGCGTTTCCAGCTCCGCCATTAAATTACAATCAGGGATCCCAATTCTAATACAAAATCGCTTTTTTATGACAAATGCACATTTTTGAGCATTACCACTCGCAGGTGTAGTTTACTAGACAATTATGAACACAACTGTGCACAAATCTCAAATTTTGAAATTGGGGGCACTCTTAAAAAAAATGTGTTGTTATTGGTTTAATTACTGGCCTTGCTGAAAATTCACAAAAAATCAAGTGTTGTTTTGTGCTCATCAGTCATAGTAACTTCTTTTTGTGACTTTCAGTAATTACCCTCATATAGCTCAGTAGGGAAGTTAGGGTTAAACACTTAATTTTAAATGGGCATTTCAGATCCACAGCCTAGTCCCTCTGATTACCTTCTGACTTATCATATGCACCGTTTTGTCCCAAGTATAGTATGGGTCCCTAATCTTACGTGCAAATTGATACACTCTAGAAGAAATTCCTAATTTGGATGTTCTGTCCGTAAATGAACGGAAATTATCACACACTGTGGTTCTATGGGGGCAGCACATACAAATAATTACTCATAACATCGAAATGCAAACATTAGAATCAACTGAAAATTTTGGAAAGATATCTAGGAATTATAAACAACAATAAATGTCCAAGAATCACAAAATACTCCTGATTCAGTGGACACCCATTTTTTGTAAGATCTAATTTATGCATGGTTGTTGAGTTTTTGTTGTATTCTAATTTTTGCACTTTCCAACCTTCCAACAAATTTTTTAATGAGTTCTTAAAGGCACTTTCAGGATTTGACTAAATCAGAAAAAAAATAAAAAATCATCAAAACTCGATTTTTTGCATGTCTGTAAACAAGGATAGGTATTACTAACACACCCTACAAAATAAGAGGACCAGAAGCAACCCCTAATAAGGACAAAATCGGATATTTTAGTCATTAGTGTATGTACGGACATCTAGAACACGTAACTGATGGAGATTTGTATCTTTGAGCGTGCTGTTTTCTCCTTTTCTGTCAATTCTTCCATTGGAAATAACTTATGACTATTCTTCACTCTTATCCTTCACTTTTAAGCTAGTCCTGCAGTTTCAAATATTTTGACTACCTCGGATAAATGACTGTATAGTGTCTTTTAAGCACTATCAGCGATTTTTTTTGCACTGTTGTGTTGGAAATTGTTGTAGTAAATACCCCCATGTAAGTGCTAGCGTAACGCGCCGTATTGTCAAGAATATGATTTTTAGCCTACTAATATATAGCTATTGTCATCACGTAGCATTTAGAGTAGAACCCAATATTATTCATAAACGAGTCTCTCATGTCTTGTCCAATTCTTTGAAACTCGCAGGTATGCAGTAATGACTTTCTATTAAAAGGTTATGTATGTGGATTTTTTAAAATTCTGACGGATTGGCGTTTTGGGCATTTTTGTCGGCCTTTGTTTTTTGGCATGAATTGTGTGTATGGTGGGGGGTGGCAAAGATATGGGTAATTTGTCTGTTGTCCTATAATGTAGATGCATGCTGTGTGAAGCTGAAAGCCATGCATTAATAATGCTGGCCTAGAGAGTCATTGCATTTGCAGCTCTAGTCGTAAGTAACCAATTGGCAGTAGATGTACTTGTTAGCACACTTATAATAATTCAACTGAACGTCCAACCAATCACCATTGGCCTTATACTGCTATCTTGGAGCCAATGGTTAATATGCCAACTGTGTTGTCCTCTTCTTGGGGCAAGGCTAAACATATGTAATATGTATAACCTTGTGGCTTGTCACATATTACTGAATGTGAAAATGTTTATTTATCAATCCTGTATGGATAAGTCTTAAAACATTGTCTAGTATTATCAGTGGATGAAATAGTCTAATTTGAAGTGCCAGTGGTTTGAAACGGTTGTAAGATTAGTCAAGTTACATTGATGAATATTAACTATTTTTTTTACAAAGTTGTGACTGACCCACAACTTTACAATACCCAGACACTACTAACACACTTCCTTTGACCATTGATGAAGCCGATAACGAAACTTTTTCTTCTGCCAGGTAGAAGATTAATCCTGAATTGACCAAAACCCAATTCAGTGGTACACAGTTCTTAAATTGTGTGTTTAAACAGTCCATCCTTGTTTACACTTTTCAGCTTGCTACTGATACTGAGCTTTGAGTTCAAGAGTCTCAATGTCCATGGCCATGGTCAGTTATATACATACCCTATACATGCACGGGTCACTGTGATTAGCATTCCCTTCTTGCACTAAATGAGACATTCCCTCACCAAGCTTTGTATGGTAGCTATGTAACAGTTTTTTTCTGATTGGTTGGGTCAGTTTTGCTCGACATATTCCCCTGTAGAACTCTTCTAATGCTACTTTATACAAATAATCTTCCAATGTTATAACATACAATTGTGCTACACATTTACATTTTTTTTTATGTATATTTAACACTGATAAGCATAGAACTCCTTCATTAAGAAGACTAATAGTTCATGTGGGTAAACAGGCACCACGTTTGTAGCAGCAGTGTATGGGAGATATTACTACCAATAGTGAGATGGTCTAATGCAGGGACAAAAAAGTTCCATTTAAAAAGGGCAATTATGCAAACTGTAGCTTGGTGTGTCCACAATGCAAGTGACGTTTACTTCAAACCAATTACCAGGGGTACACAAAAAAAGAACATGAAACTGAATTGTCTTGGTGTTTCAAATAAAGGTGCTCATATGATTGATGCTGCATGACATAGTATTCATGTAATACTTGAATTGGTGTGTATGTAGCTGTTGTACATGTCGCTGTGTAAACCATTTCATACTAAAACTGTGTTACAAAACTATTTATGGTTTCATTTCGCAAATTGTGCACTAAGAGGGTCAGAAGATTTCCTTTTTAAGGACTTGTCTTGTTTTTGTCTTAGCAGCAGATAACTGAACTTAGCTTGGCCTGTGTGGAATTGAGCTGTTTGTAAATTTTTTTTTTTGTAAACAATGTATTGCTTAATGTCCCGCCGAACGAGGGTTCGGAACGGGGACTATGAAATGAGACAGCGTCCGTCCGCCGTCGTTTCCGTCTGTTGACCAAAAATGTTAACCCATGTTGGATACCATTTATCTGGAGTTCCGTAAGGGCGACAATGATGTAACTTGGTGGAAAAGAAAGCGGTTGATGAGTTCTCGACTGATTAGATTGTGGTCGTAAAATATGTATTAAGTATCTAATTTCATTCATAATTTATGGAGAATTTCCTGCAGGCCTGTGTACAAGTTTTCTGGATTCCGTCAGGCGTATAGTGATGAAACTTGGATGGTGAAAAAGAAGCGGACTGAAACGTTCCTGACCTGTTAACCTGATTAGATTTTGGGCGTATCTCGGGCATATTGAGTAATGCAAATGAGCTAATTAATATGCAAAATCAGCGTAATTGCTATATTTTGAAATGGTTACATTGGATACTCAAAAATTCCTGTGCTGCATAATAGCTATCATGGTACACATCTTTTTTGCAATTTGAAAAAGTATGTGATATAGAGGCTTAGGTATGCCAAATGAGCTAATTAACTATGCGTTAATTGCTGTATCTCTGAACGGTACATCGGATAGGCACAATTCCTTCGCTTACATGAGACTCTATTGCTATGGGGAGGGGGGTGGAGGTGTGGGGGAGGGGTGGGGTGTTGGGGATACCAGGGGTGCGGGTGACGGGTGGGGAGGGGGTAGCGGGTTGGGGAGGGGGTGGGCGGGCGTTGGGGAGAGGGGGTAGGGAGTTGGGAAGGGGAGTTAGTGTGAATTAGTGGCCGTGGGGGGGGAGGGGGGGGGGTGTGCGGGGGGTTGTCTGTGGGGGGGTTCGAGGGGGGTGGCGGTTGGTGGGGGATTGTGGGAGGGGGGGTGTGGGGTGGGTATGGGGTGTGGTGAGGGAGGGGGTGGGTATTGCGGGGTGTGGGGAGGGGGGGGTGGTTGAAATTGCTTGAATGGTGTTGGGAAGGGGAAGTGGGGGTGTTGCGGGGTGTGGGGAGGGGAATGGCGGGTTGCGGGTGTTGGGGAAAGGGGAGGCGTGTTATAGTGTATTGGGGTAGGGTTGGGTGTTGGGGGGGGGTTTGCGAGGTGTTGAGGGGGTGTTGGGATCATGAGGGATTGGGATGTTGGGGAGTTGTGGGGAGTTGGGGAGGGCGTGGGTTTTGCGGGGTGTTGGGGAGGGTGGAAGTGTTGGGGTTGGGGAGGGTGCTTGTGTAAGGTGTGAAGAAGTTGCATTATTTATCACATGTAGTGACGAAAATTCGGCGGGGACATATTTTACGAATCGCGTAAATACGAGTTCGCCTTGTTGCTATTGAGACATTGAGAAATACTGATGCACATGATTTTACCCTCATTTGTAAGCAACATAATGAATGATTTGCACAGAACATAATAGTCTTAGCATTTGACACAAACCAGTTTTAATATGAAAGTCAGTTACATGCAAAGTGTAGAGTGAGATTAGGGAAGATACCAAAAGATCGAAGTTAGGAGTTACTCTCAATTAAACTGCAGGGTAAGGATCACGCTCCGTTTGCAAATTCATGCGACACTTGGAGTATACATCCATTAGATCACCTTGCAGATATTAAAATATTGACACTTAAACTATTCTACAGAAAAAAAAAAAAAATGTTGTTCCTTTGAAATTGAACATGGGAATAACTAGGAATTCTATCAATTTCAAATATTGATTTAAATGTTTTTTCATTAAAATTGGCATATTGGTGGTTCTGTTGTGTTAAAAATCCAAATTACGAATGTTAATACAACTGGTGGGTCATAAGGTTTTGCATAGGCTCCATGATTGGCTATTGATGGCCTATATCACTTGAAGTCCTTGTCGCATGAAAAAATGAATTTATTTTACAAAGGCAACAAACAAAATAAAGCTCAGATTTATGTGCATTTTGCAGAGTACACATAATCATTTCAACTATGCATGATACATAAGTAACCATGTGCTATTGTGATTTGGCTATTGTGATAAAGGCGCATTTGATACATATGAAGATGGTATTTTCAGCTTTAGTTAAGGTGTGAAAATAATGCAACTGGTATGCCATTTATAAAGATGCAAACAGGCTTCACATGGATGAGGACGTTCAATCATTGTGTATTATAATTAAGAATAAAAAGAAAGTAAACTTTTAAGTTAGTGTAGAAAAACACTTGCATGAATAGCAATGACTCCTAGGCCTAAATGAAAAATAATTTTATTAAGTTAAAAGCACTGGAGAAGATGTGATGCAAACAATAGCATCATCATCATCATCAAGATTCAAGAAGCATAGATAAGTTAAATCACCCCCTAATTTAGTAACGTATCTTCATGACCCTAAATTGACACAATAGTGTTGTGTTCCTTAATACAATACCTTATCCTCCTAATGTTAAAGTGTTCAGGTATGCACAAATAATAACAAGCTTAAATCTAGGTGTTTATGTCAGAAGTAAATTCATTAGGGCCAGATTGTAAGGACTCTTCTTTTAAATTTATGTTCTATTATAATGCAAATTAGTATAGATAAAAGACAAATGACTAAATATTAATAGATAGTAATTTTGTCTTTTACAATATAGTTGATTGTATATCAATAAGAAACAATATCTAGGCCAATTCATGTTACACTTGATCTTGGGAAGAGTTGTTATTTATTGAATGTGTGAATTTTTTAGTTAGTGTTAAAAATCCAACTTTTGTCCTGAACATGTTACTCTTTGAAGTGTTAACCGAATTAAAAGATAACAAGTTAACAGATTTTTAACAGAGAAAAATAAACCAAAGATTAAATGACTTGTACATCAGCATCTAAAGTTATGGAATCGATCACATTTTAGAGGAAAAATGTATTATGTTATTAATGATCAAAAGTATGGTGCGGGTTAATTATTTCCCGTTCGTAGGCATGCATGTTTGTCAAAATCAAGTAGGCTATATTGTAACTGCAAAGATTACATGAAAATAATCTGTGTCAACAAGTCAAACTGTTAGAGATTGTAGGACCTACTAACACACAAGAACAAATTTTTTTAAAATAAAAATTGAAGTTTTGTTTGGATTGTGAAGAAACCTGTTATTGATATAAAAGTTAAACACAGTGTTTTAAACGTTTCTTAAAGATGGTATTTTAATTCATTTTCACCTAAAGATAACAGTATTCGGCCTAAGTGATTCCATTATCAGGCTATTTCTTATTAGCCAGTTTTATTTTCATTTGGTTTTGTTTTTGGCAAGAGTTCCATTGTACCCCCTTCAACATTTATACATGCATTTTTTTTTGGCCTTAGGTTAGGGTTTATTTGTTAGGGTAAGGACATAAATAAAAATAGTTGTTAATGTACAATTTTTTTTAAAGGGGGGTACATATGGAACTCTTTCCATTGTTTTATGTATGGAAGTTCTTTTCCATAATCCAAATAAGGATTTTTCCACTGCACATCATTCTTCTTCTCACATTTTAACAGTACCAAAGTATAACTGAACTAAAAATATGTTGCTTGCAGACCAGGGCAAAACTTTCTAATGCATAGAATGTGTCCTGTAAGCGACCAAAGGCTCTATTTGGGGTTATGGGTAACATGTAAGCTAAAATACATGGCGTAAGTCATTAAAATGTAATGGGCCTACTCCATGATAAGCCTACATCACTTGATGTCCATAACAAGTGAAAATGATTAAAAAAACAACAACATTAGATTAGGGTGGCTTTTAGTGGGGTTCACATCATATTTATTAGTTAAATTAAGTCTGACACTGAATAACCATTTAAGTTGTAATGAGAAAGGCGCATTTGTATTTAATACATATAAAAACAACATTTTTGCTTAAGTCCTTAAGTTCATCTTCAGAGTGAACTAATACTTCTGGTATATAATATAGATGCCAAAAACTTGGCTTTAAAGTAATAACACAAAATGTATTAATTGCCATTTTCTATTGTAAATAATATATAAAGGGACTTTAAAGGATGTGTGTCTTGGATGCTTTTAGCACATAGTTAGCTACTGATCATTGATGCTCTGGTTATGCTTTGTTACTAATAAAAGTCGGGATCCAACTTTGTTTAGGCGCCAACAAAACAGTCTTAAATGCATCTTCAGGACCACTTTAAAAGCTTTTTAAGTGTCTTCACAATGAAAAACAGTAATATAAGGTGTTGATTATGACCTAACACTAGCAATTTAGAGACAATGGGCATTTTGATTTTGGAAAAAAATGATCTGACTGGCTGTAACCTGACCAATCGACACTTTTTCTGACCACTTTTATGAAGTTGGAAACATTAACAGAATAAACTTGTGTTTATTCTGTAAAGGGTTTCCGAATTAAAAAGGTGTCAGAAAAAAGTGTGGGTCTGTCAGCTGGATCAGAAACGGAAACTCCCATTCTTCATAGAATCCTCTTCTACCTCAAAGATGGTTGCTATGTGAAACACCGGACAGTTTTTTCGTGGGTGCATGACATCAGTGTGCTATCAAGTGGCCACATCATTAAATTGCGAGATTTGATGAAAGAGCTGGTGTGTACACAAATGCACATTTAAAACCAGCACTTAGTCACGTGCGAGAATTACCTACAAGACCGTGATGAGTACAGGTGAACGATGGATTGTTCCATTTCCCGACGCTGCGGTCGGAAATGGAACAAATCCATCTTTACCGAGTGATATATTTTTACCATCACACGAATACAAGGCAGTTAATATTGTTTTATATACCATACAATAGATCTGGTCATTTAAATAATATATAGCATATCTAGCCTTAGGGCCTGGATCTACAGGGCCGAGGTCGGCTATGAAAAGATGACAAGTTCCATGATTTTTCAAAGAAAGCAAAAGCGTACTTACCTTTGGTAGACCATAATTTAGAGGTGATATTTTCCAGGCATTCAAGTAGAGTTCAGGTTCAAAGAATTCAAAGTCCAGAAGCCAGTTTTAATTCAAAAATACGATTATAAAATTTAAACATGTCATGAAACGCCGACATCAATCTTTTCTCCAACAGTAATAGTCAAAAGCAGCCTCAAATAAGTCAGGGTGCTCCCCGTGGCTACATTCATAGTCGGACACGACAGAATCTTGACGCGTTTTTTATTTGACGCTTTGTGTTTTTGAATCGGACCTCGTCAATTAAATCCAGATCTGATTCATTTACTAGTGCAATCGAGGAGTGCTTCAGTGGAGGCCATGTTATCGTCTGCAAGGAACACTTTTTTCATCATCGTAGTCACTGTTCGGATTGGGCACAGTTCAATACATTGCTATGGCGTTGTACAATCGTAGCGAACGGGAGATGAAAGTACGAAATTACGTGCTAACATCCTCTTCATCAGACTTCGTCTTCTAGTTCATACTGTACACGAAGGATGTTAACACAAATTCGTGTGTGGGATGGAAATGTTGGAGGAACTAGAGGTATGTGATAGTTTAAAACTATCAAACGCGTTAATAGTTAATTGTGTTAGACATTGAGATGATGGTAACTCTATTGATAGTCAAGTGGCACAAATAAACCATTAAAGGATAGAATCTATGTATTTGAGTTATATAATAGCACTAGATTTAGAAGGGCTGCAAATCCTTGTAGGTGACCAAAGGATCTATTTTGAAAATATGCTGAACGGGACCTTCTTCTTGACATATACACAAGTCATGGTAAGGGCTTGTGGGGATGTCAGGATTTATTCAAACTGATGTAAACAAGTAAACAGTTTTACTTCCATCCATGGGTTTGTTGGATGATCCTACACCCCTGTGGAAAAGTCACAACTAGCATAGTATAAACGTCCCAAACAGGGTACGATATTGAGTTCATTTGAACGATCATGAAAAAACCTTGATCATGGTTATGACAATGCACAGTTGTATATGCATTATGGCAGTTGCAGTGATATGAACCGACGATGCGATTTCAGATGAATTCAATACTCCAATGTGCAGTTTCCGTAACTTGACTCATCTGACACAATTTTTTATGACACACTTATGAATTTGGAAACCTTAACGGAATAAAGCTGCTTTATTCCGTGAAGGGTCCAATCTTCATAAGTGTGTCAGAAAAAGGGGTCCAGATGGGTCAGGTGACGGAAACTCTACTCCCATATGGGAGGCATATGCTCAATTTCTATTTGTGTTTTACAGGGGGTGGAAAAAAATTCATCCGAATTGCCCATTAAGCAAATGATTTG
>JAMKCH010011066.1:0-28379 GCA_023653785.1 Ophioderma brevispina
AGAAAGTATATAATACGGTGACACGGGATTTGCCTTTAAGAGGCATTAAGTGTGTAATACACTGTGTTCATGGTTTGGTGGGCCCATTTTGACATATGACTCCTCTTAAGGCAGGTTAAGATGCCAAAAGGTGTTCACTATTCCTTGGTGATGTTCTGGTGCGACCTACAAGTAGTCACTAGTGAAGGAATTTGGATCAAAATTAATATATGTCAAAAAAGGGCATCAATTAAGAGAATATTGGCCGCCATTTGAAAAAAAGCGCCCTCACCCTTTAACCCAGGATGGGGATTTTTGCAGACACCTGATTTTGATTGCATATGTATAAGGTTCCAAAATAGTGGTCTCCCAAAATCCCGGGGGGGGGTTCAGGGTTTGGTTTGGGCTCATGAACTATTGGTATTTCGGAGAGCAAACATTACTTGGGTTCCGCGCTTCGCGCAGAGAGAGAGAGAGCGGTACCCCCTCCCGACGCACTTATACTATGGATCTTGTGACACTTTAACCCATGCAAGTCTGTTTTACTTTTGATAGCCCATTTATCAGACCTTATTTTTATAGTGAATCACTTAAAAATTTCAATTTAATTGCTATCAAATTCGCATGAAATGTGTGTTGGAAAAGGAAGGATTGGCAGTGCGCAATGGCCGCTCAGCAGTCATATCGTCGACTTTTTTTACGACTAGTCGTGCCGCCGTCCTGACTCCTGAGAATTGTTGGATAGGCCCTGGCTCAAAATGCATTCCCCTTTTAAATACCTTTCCTAGGATACATATCCTGGCTGAAAAATAACTCCCCAGAACATTTTGAATTACACCAAGCTCACACAAGCCTCTCTGGTGTCCAAAAGATATGGTTTGGGGTTTTTACGGATAAAGGGGTAATAATAGATCAATTACTTGTTAGGGTATGGAGGAAGAAAGACAAATATACTGTTTAGGGTATGCAAACATTGGCGCTACTGATACCTGTTTAGGGGCGCAAATTCATCAATTACTTGTTAGGGTAGCTCAATTGCGCTTTTTGGGCTGAGACGTGTTTAGGGTTTGAAAATTCAAGCTTCGAATATATGATTGGGGGCTTTTTGTGATTGCTTGGACGACGGGATGATAGCCCCCTTTGTCATTGATATAGTGCCCCCTGGCCCCCCCCGGGGGATTGATTACTGGCCGCATCTCTCATTGGTCGAAATGGTGGAGGCGATAGGCGGCGGCGAGCTCTATCCCTCCATCCCCGGGATCACTGGCTATGGCTCAGACTGTACAAGTTGTAATGTTGAAATGGTTGGGCGTGATTTCGTTCGTTCAAATGCGAATAGTTTTGCATGCTTGAAACCGCTAATGTTACAGAGATACCAAAAGGAGGAGTTTCTTGAGAAAAACAAATTGGGTGCGCTGTTTGAGATAAACCAATAATCCCCCATCTGATGAATAATGAAAAAAACTTTCATTCACACATCACTTACTAAAATCAGGAATTTAAACCTTTGGAAAAAAACTTTGACCTGAGCCAAACTTATTGCATCCATGAACACTATGATATCTAATGATGCGTTCGCCTTCCGGACCCATATCTGTTTCCGCGGCCTCCGATTTACCGGGCCGATTTACACTGACTACGTTTTAGAATTTCATTCTTTTTGACTAAGGTTTGATAAATGAAAAGACTCAGTTGGTGATAATGATATCTTTTCACAGATAAAAACAATGTCCCTCACTTGTATGCTCGCACAAAGTCCATTTACGTCAAAAAATGACAATGCGGTAACCTGGTAACCGTACTGGAACGTTCACATGGTTTAAGGTTCAGTAGATATTAACTTCAAATTAGTTACAGGGCAAAGTAACACTGTATAATACATTATGATATACAACGTGATTATCTGGCTATACACTCGTAAGTTTACACTGCAATTGCAATATACTAATGACGTAAAAAAATATAAAATAGGTGGGCAATTCTCAATCTGGAAATGGCAAATGTGTTAGAGGAAATCAGCCGGGAGCATTTTGGAATTTTCTATTTGCTGCGAGACATACAGACAGCCCAGACTCTTACCATGCCTACACAGCTTCTGTGCTGAGTGTCTGCGATCGTACGTAAAAGGATCAGCTACTTCTATCATATGTCCAACATTCCGGCAGACATATCCTGTTCCAGATGGGATGTGAACTAGAATTTTTCCAACCAATTTCCCACTAAGCAACTTGGTAGAAGCCATTGACGCCAAACTTGAAAAATGAACTTTCTTCTGATGGCGATTGGGAATGTGGAGCTCCATTCTAGCAGCTGGGGAGCACAGATCTAGTACAATAACCACTTGTGATTTCGTGTGGACAGCATCAAGCAACAGTTTGCAAAGTGTATGCGAATTGTAATCACGCCTTGTGATCATTTTTGCAAGGAGCGCTATCTTCGTTGTTCTATGCTTTCGAAGCCAAGGAGGTTGTATACATCAACCAGCAACAACGAAAGAAGCCGGTAGCAGTCTATGGCACAGAAATGTTTTCACAACATCTCAAGCGAACAAGGCTCTTATTTCTGCTTGGGATGTTGATTGATGGGAGGTGTTTTTCAGATGTGTGCTGTAACCAAACATCGTTCATCTGAGCACGAGGTCCTCGACCTCAAGGAGCACAAAGAACCGCGAGGAATATCATCTAAGGAAAAAGGCAGTACGACGTTTTGCGATTGCTGAAATGATTGACAAACAGGAGAAGAAATCCGACGTTGATGCGCTAGACGATACCTCTCATAAAAGGTTGACGCCATTGACAGCCACAAGAAGAGTCTAAGGAATGCGTGTGCCAAATTAATCGCGCAAGCGTTTAAACATCAAGTACGATGACAGTGACTTACTTAGTCCTGTTCGCACATTGGACATGATGCTTCAACATATGTGTATGATTTCACTGAGTCGGGACGATCGTCCCCAAACCAAGGAAATGATTTTCTGCAAATCCACAGTAGCCCTTCTTCGTCGCCGGCTGTTGGATGCACTAGAGTCTGTTTATCGTTAATGTCATCAGGTAACAACCAGCTACATATGCCGCCATTCGCGGCATTCCCCTTCTTCCGTCCTCGTTGGAGACACCGCTTACCTATCCACGCGCCTCATCATGGTGGCCCACATGCGGTTCGCATGGTGCCCATTATTGCCAGCCATCTTTTGGCCCTGCACAACCTCATTCCGCCCTTGTTTAGTAGGACCCCGGTGACCACATCATCACGGCGCACCACCCGTACCAGCATCGATGCGTAAGTTTGGCGGTCGTGAGCCGTGGTCGTTGTTCCATCCACGATCGAAAATAAATCTTTGACTAACGGACTAGATGAGTCGGTACAACCACTTAAATTTAAGGAACAACTATAAGATCATTGCTGTAGCGAGCATTACTGAATTTTTGGTTTACCATTAAACCCAAAATAAAGCCAAAAGAAATGTTTTGCCAACAATTTCTAACACAGAAACATCTGTACCAAATTATCGATGATAGCTATGTAATAAATTTGTACAATTAACCCTAAAATTTTAAGGAACGACTTATAAGGATCCCATTGCATGTATCGAGCATTTAACGAATTTTCGTTTACGCAATGACCAATAACTCATGTTTCAACAATTTCAACAAGAACATCTGGTACCAAATTATGATGATGACGATGCTAATGAATTTGTATCTGGTTGAAATAAAGGAGCTTTTTTGTCGATCGTATATCGTGTTTCTCATACTTGATATTAGTGCTAGCATTGCACCTGCAAATACACTCAGACCACCGATTTGTCCGTGGGAATCAACTTGCGGTGTTTGTAGAAGCAATAACGCATACTACAATGCGCCTGATAACTATTGTGGCTATATTGACATTCTGATGGTTATAAACCATTTATAAAACGGCAGTGTTTTTGGCTCTACTTCGAAAGAATGAATGCTGAAACCAAGGGATCCGTTCCCGAACTCAGTCGTAATCTACGTGCATACTATATCCTGCCTGAGGTTGGACCAATTTTGTCCAAAGCACTGTGTAAATGGTATGAAAAGGTCTGTTATGTAGGACATACGAATGAGGTAGTATACACGACACTGTTTTCTCCTAAAAAAAATACTTGTAAATTTACAGTAAAATCCTGGCAGCAATTATGCCAAAAAAATTAACCGTAAATTTTACAGTGTATACTGTAAAAATAATGTAATCAAAACGCTAAAAAACATTTATATTGAGAGTGATTACAGAGATTGTGAATGTGTGGAGAATAAAAAAAGCACTGACGAACACCCTAACTTAGTAGGCCTATCCACCAATTTTTGCAGTGCATATACTGCTAAAATTTACAGTTTAGTTGTAAATGTATTACATCAAACTGTATAATATATACAGTAAATTTGGAATGAAAACTGTAAACGTTATATTTTTACGCGGGCGTTTTGTTGCAAGATTGCTGCCAGGATTTTCCTGTTTAAAATATTACAGCATTTTTCCCCTGTATATTTTAGTACTTAATGGTATAATTGATAAAACTTCATAGTCGGGTCTAAGGATGTTCGTTACTCATTAAATTTCGAATAAAGTCTTCCTTTAGATTGTCATGTATAGGCGTGGAAAATTGACATAAAATTTACAGTATTTTCCTGTATTCCAAAGTACAGCCACAATACGGTAATTTTTTTAAGCTTTTTTACAGTATTTTTCCCGGTTTAAATTGCACTGTATTTTTTTACAGTGTAGGGTACGCACGAGTTTGCGCCCAAGAAACTGGGCCCCAGGAACGACAATGAGAAAAATACGGCCTTTCATCTGATATGCAAGTTGATACTCACTACCGCGGTATAAATCAGGGGGTCCCAAAAAGACGATCGAATAAGCATAAATCCTGTCGTGTTAAACAATTATATTTAGGCCAATAAAAAACACATCTTGTCAATCCTTTTATATAATACTTCTTAGCGTATCCACAGTCATTGGCAATGGACCCCTCCTTAATAGTTGAAAACAACATTTAATGTGGATTTGTTACAATATAGGCAAGTCCGACGAAGGAAAAGCTGTTTACGGCCACTTCGGAAAAATGACTATCACAGTTTTAATCGACCGACTATTAAATTGACATACTTTTGGCAATTCCAAATAGTCCGGCGCCAGGCAGTTTACTTAGAAAATATTACGATAGTTAGTTTTTTTGTGGCATTTTGGCTTCCTTAGACCACCAATTATAAGAAATCAACGGCTGGACAGTCCATTCAGCATTGAGCAATTTTTGATATTCGTAAAAAACAAAATGGCCGCCAAAATGCCATATTTTATGAGAAATTTTAAAGACGATTTGTTTTTCATTAGTTAAAGCCGATGGAAAACAATATTTATGGTATTAATGCAGGATGATAAAAGATACAAGCTATATCTAAAGATTTCAATATGGCTGTTAAAATTGATCAGGGGATGATTGTGACCCAAAAACAAAATGGCCGACAAAAATACCACATTTTGTGAAATATCACCAACAAGGTTTCTTGCCGTAGTATAAGCCTGACAAATGTAATCATGTTATGGATGCCAATTAACAGGGCCGGGACAAAGCATGTATATTGGGTTATATTTTATTCACAGAATATATTTCAAGAAGGCGACCAAATACATGGCTGCCAAGGTTCCAAAGCATTAATTAGTAATTTAAACGATTCTTTTTCTCGTGACGGCTCTGAACCAATTAACAAGTTTGGTAAATGTGCCCTACTAGTCCAGATGCCATTTTCTGATTTTTGCTCTTAGAAATGTTACCTATAGTTTTTTTCTCAAAAACAGCTTCTAAAGCTTTAGACCATCTAGTTGAATCAAAACGCTGGACAGTCCATCACCCATTTCGCGTTTTGAGATATTTAGGCGCAAAAACAAAATGGTCGCCAAAGTACCCAGTCCTTAATGAACAATTATAACTTTTTAAAATGATATATTGGTCCTACCACCTATTGTTTGTATGCCAAGATTATTGAAAAGTAGTTTCTGGTAGACCTGGAGGTCTCAATTTATATTTTTCTTGTATTTACATTCCAGTTGTTCCATAAAGCTGGGCATCTTATCATAAATGCAACAACACAAGGGGACCATGTTAAAACATGTTAAACAAGGGGACACGTTTTAAAAGGTGCCAACGTACGAAGAGACTGTCAATAGAGTGCACGCGATTGGCAAGATTATAGTATAACAAAATCTTTAATATAGCGCCTAATGAAGAGGCCTCTAGGCGTTTCACAAAGAAAAAAGAGCCATTAACCATTATTAAAACGAGCTACAAAAAAAATATCTAAAATTTGAATGTGAAAAAAAACAAACTCTGCTATACATTCAATTTAAAAAATCCAATTTCAGTTTAACTTAGAGAATAATTTAAGTAGAAATTCAACAACTGTAGATAGATTGTTACAGAGATTGAATGGACGCAAACCCATTTACTCCCATACTAAGAAGATATGGGAATACACCTGAATCGTCAGCTGCGAGATCTGTATGATGTACCCACAGCGACATCAGTAAGTCTTGATCTAAATGCGGAGGCCACCATCAGTTATTCACAGCCATGTGTTAGGACAAACCAAGGCAACCACAATGTATCAGAGGCTAGAATGAATGTATGGCAACTAGAAACTGGTAAGGCCAGGAGGAGCAGAAAATGTCTAATGTTCATGACTAGATAGTCTTAACTTGTGTACCAAAATATAACCACAAACATGATATACCAAAGACGCTCTAGAGGTCACCAAAGACAGCATCTCCAAGCCCTACTATACGCAGATGATTAGCTATAACAGCGATCTGATAGTGGTGCCCAGCATCTACGAACTCGCTTGAGACGCGCATCTAATGCATACATCTAAAGCAAAAAGACAAATTATGACCGTCATTGAGGAGAAAATCATCAACCTGCACTACAGACGTTACCCAAATCAAAGAGATCAGGGCCTTCAGTAAAACTTTAAGTAACTGGGGACCTATGTTGCCGACAGCACGAGAAAAAAAAAGGACTTACTGTCCACAAAGGACAAGCTTGGAATGCATGAAATAACTAAACCACCCTTGGTAATCTGCCTTATCTCCAATTCAACCACGTGAAGTTATTTAGAGCCTCTGTAGAGAGTATCCTGGTGTATGGAACTGGACATGAAGAAAGGTTACAGGATAAACTGGATGGCACCTACAACCAGGCTTCTTATGCGAGTACAAAATATATCAGGCGTGATCCCACATGACCAAAGCACATGTTACTATGAAATATCATTCCAATTTTCATTTTGTTGCCCAATGCGAGTTTACGATTTGCGGTCACTGTCATCGTTCGATTGATCAATTAGTCGCATGGAGGAAGGTTACATGCCCAAAAGGCGTCGTCGCCCTTGGAAACTACATTGATGTGATTGCTGAGAATAATCCGGCACGATCCATCTGACATTCCAACTTAATGACGGACAAGGACATTTAGCGGCACATGGTGCAACGGATTTGGCTGCGGCCGCAAAATAGATGGACATACACCCACACATCTCTTATTTAATTATCGTTACATTATAGACCAGGCTTGTGTTAACCAGGTACATTCCACAACCTGTGAAATTTACGAAAGAATTAAAAAGCTCCACATGCCAGTAACTACGTCCAATCTGCGATGTTTTCAGAAATATCAAAGATATCCAGAATAGAGCTAGGCATAATTATAATGGGATTGCGGAAACAGTACAGCTCAAGTATTTACCCACTGAAAACCGCAGAGCAGTTTGAGCAACTACTCTCTTCCGCCCCAGGTTCTATTAGGGGACTCCTGAACTAATTTACCAACTGATGCCCTAAAACTCTGGTATTAGACCTCATCTCTGGCGGTGGTCTACGATCTTATGACCTCGCAATTGAGACCCCCAAAAAGTAAACATGTCAGCCATCAAGGATTTCATTATTCCAACTGTCCGCATCTCTCTTGAATGTCCTCCTGGGCT
This sequence comes from Ophioderma brevispina, assembly GCA_023653785.1. Lineage (NCBI taxonomy): Eukaryota > Metazoa > Echinodermata > Ophiuroidea > Amphilepidida > Ophiodermatidae > Ophioderma > Ophioderma brevispina. The sequence goes on from JAMKCH010011066.1 coordinate 7,983, forward strand.
ATTCCTGCTAGGATCAAAATAGGGTCTTGTCCAAAAAACATGGGGTGAGAAAGTTTAAAAATATGAGGTCTGTGTGGAACAACAATGCTGATCTGAAAAAATGGGGGGGGGGGGGCTACAACCAGCCTTACATAAATGTTACCTCAAAGTGGGGAGTGACCCCCGGGTGCAATCTCAATGATATTATCAAAGGAATGCATATGCCTCAATGACATAACAAAACATTAGAGGGAATTGTTAATTCTTGTTTCTTATACCCCTTAAGTCCCTAGAGTAAAATGAAGTCAGCAAAACCCCCTGACGGTCACACTAAAAAGAGCTACTAAAAAAAAGGGAGGGGTAGCGGCATTGTGTTGGTTAGGATCTGGAGCACTTTCCCTGTTAACACACAAGCAGGGCGTCCGCTCGTGATTTTTGAAAAGGGGCAAAAAAATTTTTGGAATTTCGGGATTTAAGAGTATACGCCAAAATCTAATTATTCTCAATATCAATGACCAAGTTAATGCTAACTAACCCATAAATGAGAAGATAATATCATTTTTTTTAATTACCAGACAATTTTGATGGGAATTGGCTGTGTTTTGATATGGAACAACACAACAGTCAAAATACATTACTTAAATTATGACGAAAGGTTATGGGATATACTAGAAACCGACTAAATTGTTGGCAATGTTTCTGACATTAGATCGAAAAATGGTACAGGAGTTGCGAAGTCATTTTACAGGAAAAACAGATCAGTTGTCATTCAATTGATATGAACAGTGTCCCATTGTACTTGGTGACTAGATGATTTTCGCTGAGTAATTTCCGTATACACAATTGCAGGGATGGGGGTCCGCTTTAAGGACTTGATTATATATATATTACTGGTATATAATATAGATATATATAATATAGAGTATATATTATTATTATATATAAGATATATATAATAGATAGATTAGATAGATACTATATATATATAGATACTATACAAAACCTGGTCAGGGAAAAGATCTCATGAAAGGACTCACACCAAAAAGAAACCTTGTTAGAAGAGGTTCTAATCAAAGGACCCCTACAAAAAGCCTGGTCAGGGTATACTTTTCGTGAAATGACTTGCACAAAAAGAAACCATGGTCAGGAAAGGGCTTCTCATAAAAAAGGACTCATACCAAAAAAAGGACGCTGTTCAGGAAAGACTTCTGAGAATTGTGAGCAATGCTTGATACGTCAACAATTTAAATGACCAGAACCACGAGAACTGCATATACTGAGAAAATACAAAACTTAACCATAATATTTGAACAAAGTTTGCTATTTTGCGGCACTTATTCTTTTTCTAGACTATTATGATATTTAACAGCCATTTACCAAAATGGGTATTGCTTCAGCGTCACTGAGAAAAAAAACTTGGTGTTTTAAATTTACAAAACGTGATGCTTTGGGCTTGGAGCAGCGATGTATTGGTCGCCATTTGAAATATATTCGGTGAATAAAACATATTCAATAACACTTGTTCCCTGTTAAATGGCATCCATAACATGACTACTTTGTCAGGCTTATACTACGACAAAACAAACCTTGGTGATGATTATTTCATAAAATGTGGTATTATGGTATTTTGGCGGCCATGGTTTTGGGTCACAATTTTGATATTTAATTTTTCTATGTATTGCTGTGAATTCTTAAAAATATAGCTTGGCTTTTATCTTCCATTAATACCATAAAGATTGTGTTCATCTGATTTACTAAGAAAAACACAACCTTCTTGGAAAAATTATTTTTTCGTAAAATTATGGAATTGCAGCCATTTTGTTTTACGAATATATAAATGCTCAATGTGATGGCACTGTCAGCAGCAGTTTGATTCTTTAACTAGATGGTCTAAAGCATTAGAATCAGTTATTAGAATCTGTGAGAAAAAAAACTATAGTAAACATTTCGAAGTTAGAAAAAATCAGGAAATGGCAAAAAAAAAAAAAAACAAATCAAAATAAAAATTAAAACAAAACCCAAAAAAAAAAAATACATAAAAAAAACAAAACAAAAAAAAAAAAAAAAAAAAAAAAAAAAAAAAAAAAAAAAAAAAATAAAACATAACTAACTCCAAAAAAAAATAAAAAACTTCAATAAAAAACAAAATAAAAAAAAAATCGGACTTAAAGACTTAAAATTAAAGTCTAAGGATTATCATAGAGACAAAACTTGAAAAAGATTCCAAAAATTTAATAACAATAATCCATTACATTTGAATTTCACATTTGACACAGCTCACTTGAAGAACCATTTGAAGATCCACGGACTCAAGGAAAGATTAATGGGTTATTCTAATTACATGGCAGCACACAGATTATCACATGGGTCAGATATTGAAATTACGTCTTTCTTGCATTCATTCAAACGACATGAAATTTAGAAAGAGAAGCACAGCCAGTGGGTTTAGGGCCTTTTACGATGTTGTAAAATTGTAGGTAAGTTTTTTTATAGACACTAAGAATAGGCCTATATCTAATTGTGAAAGCTTAGATTGCCTCACAGACAATAATATGATAATTAATGGAAAAGATGTTGCACAAGTCATTGTTAAATGTTAACAATGAGTATATTATTGCTCTAATAGTTTTACGCCTTCTATGCGGTTTAGCGGGTTTCGGCGGTACAAGAGCGCATTCTTAGTCCGTGAGCTTCCAAAGATTTATAACGTCGATGGAAACAATGCATATTGTTTTTGTATTTGTTTTTCGTGAAGCCACATTCTCGTGGTATTATTAATTTGCTAAATTCATTGTATGACCAGATATGTTTATCTGTTGTAAGCGTGACTTTTGAGGACTTTTATAGAGGCCATTTGAAAACATGTCGGGACACATTTGCAAGGTAGTCACCGTCTACGCCAAGTCTTGTTTTCAGACATAAAAACAAGACGTGGCCTATTTATAAAGTTAAGTTAATTTCAAGTGAGTTAAGTGAGTGAGTGAGTATAAAGTTTAAACGCACTCAACCAATTGTGTATATCGTGTCATTAAAGCGGCACTGGCACATTTTCACAAATATGAATTTCTTCATTTGCTCTCAAATGATAGTCGAGGCCATATAGTCTTTATATAGGTTTATCACATAAAAAATAACATACCCCAAAACAGATAGGGACATTGATATAGGATAAAGACATCCAGGTAATTGTAGGCCAACTTTTAAGTTTTTCCATAACTTTTAATCACAAAGTGTTTATATTACTGAATATTTTTGACTCGTTCTCACTGAATATAAACACAAAGGTTATAGACCGATCAAACCGTGTGCATAGCGTGAGAAACATGCAACGGCGTAGTGTTTTCTTGTATTAAACGCAGTTTTTCGTCGTCGCTGAATTTAGCGTCGCCGGCTACGCGAAATTATAATCGTTCTGTTGTCCCATAAGGAAGCTGATTGGTCTTAATCATTTCGGGTGGAGGCTTTTGTATATAAAAGCCTTACAACATGCAAACATATCATTTTGAACAATCTGAGGCCGCACTATTTTTTCAAATGTGCCAGTGTCTCTTTAAGATAAAAAACATCTAACTTATAAAACCACACCCTAGTAAATTCTAGTCACAAAATTTTATAAAACCACACCACAGTAATTCTAGTCACAACATCAATATGAATGACACACTTTAAATAGATACACATACATTGATGAACCATATCATCACCCATCCATGTTACGATCACCCCATTGAATACAAAACAAGATACACTGGTCCAAATTATAATTACGGTATACACATCAATAACACTGATGACAAAGTTCATCACCCCTCCATGTCTCACGAAAAATTCCAACTACAAGATAAATCAACACAGTATTTAAACATAACCATTATTGTAAACATTTTTACAGACGAACCAAATAGGTGGCCCCACATATGCACAAATGTAACTGACAAATAGTATGTTCAGTTAAATGATTTTAAATACTACATAGGACAAATGTGACAAATGTATGTTTCAAATTAAACCGTAATTAATGGCATGTTTTTAGGTTAACTAATACAAATTTTAAACTACTTAAACAAGTAATACAGAGTACATCATATAATACAATTTACACATTAGAGATCCTAATCCTAAATTTGAAAAAAATTAACCGTCTGTCAATAACAATGATAGTTGCCCCTTTTAGTCGCCTCTTACGACATGCAGATGAACAACATCGGGCCAATTCTTATCCCCGACCCGCATGGGGACCCATTAGGTCGCCTTACGACATGCAGGGGAACACATCGGACCAATTCTTAACCCCGAACCCTCAGGGGGTTAAGTGGAGTGAGTTAAGAACAGTATCTTCTTAACCTTTAAACCAATTAAATACAAAAAATTTTAAAACTTCTTCTCCAATTTATGAGTTTAACTCAGGTTTTGTATATTCTTAGGGTCTTAAGAGCATTACAGCATAATAAGAATTCACACTTATAGATTCACTTAACAATATTGGCAAATTTTTAGAGCGCCCCAATTTTCAAAAATTGATATTTTGCCACAGTTACGTTGGTATTGTATAGGAAAACTATACTACAATATTACAAGATATAACTACTGCGACGAGGAATGCTAAAAAATGCGTCGTATGTATCACAAAATAAGCGATTTGTAATTAGAATGGGGGATCCAGATTGGATTAAAGGCAGAGTGCTGGAAATGCTACGTTTAGGTGTCCGTCCATGAGAAATAGTGCAACCTCGGGAAAATAATTCAAAACTTGACTTGCCCGAACTATTAAAACAACTAATGGATGAGCGTTCACACGTACATGGCGCCTATTGCCCGGCTATTTCACATTGGAAGGACGTTTCCAACAGCCGTGAATTATATCGGGGATCCCCGATAATAATTTTATTCTTTCAGTGGCGAACCAGGACCTTGCAAATGGGGGGGGGGGGGGCTGAAGGGGTGCCAAGGCTTTTTTTGAGCGGGCAAATTTGGGTCCTTCTCCATAGACACTTGTTACAAAAAAGGTCAGTTCAGTTGGGGGGCTGACGGGGTGGGCAAGGTTCGTTTTGGGGGGGGGGGGGGCTTGCGCCCCCTGCCCCCCCCCCCCCCCCGCTGGTTACGGCCACCACTATTCTAGTACAAAATTCCTTCGTTTGTGACACATAGAATTTTCGAGCTTACCATTCACAGTATAGTTACTAGCCAGGTACCAATGCAACCGTGTAAAAATTCCAAATTTTTGAAAAATTGGGGGCGCCCTTCAAAAAAGTGCTAATATTGCTTTAGATCTGCCACCTTCTGGCCGAAATCGGTGGAATGGAACGAAAGAAAGAGGAAAACAAGAGTCAGGTCGAAGTTTAAATAAAAAGAGTATTAAACATGCAACTTTTTGCCAACTTTTGTGTAAAATAACTAAGGTCAAACCAAGTGATGCATGTCACAGACATTAGAATTTGTAAATTTAAATTTGCAGGTCGACTACATGCATGAGGGGGTGCACACGACTATATTGATGACAATCTATTTAGCGGTGCATAAGAGAAAGAAAATCCAATGCGAATGTGTTAGTTCTAAATAATATGATATTATGATAGTTACTTCAGTTCAACTATCCTCCCAAAACAAGACTTCAAGGTTCCGGAGATAGCCGTCTAGCCAACAGGAAAGTTTACCTAGCTCTAATCACATGCTATCCGCCGTCGAATTCAACGACTTTAAAAGTTGATTCCAATGGCTTTGCAGTTGATTTTAAAGAGCTTTAGTAATGGAATCATATATCCTATTATTGCACATATTTAGGTTATATGATTTATTAGTAAATGATTACCAAAAGGTTAAAAAAATGCCCAGAAAAGGTCCAAAAGTAAGGCCTTTTTATAAGTTTATCATCACTTTTGACGCAAATTCTCGACTTGCTGAAAATTGGCGGAGATGATCGGTATAGACACGTAGCCAGGTGAAGGTTTTGATCAAACGAACGAACCTTGGGTACCAATATCTGAGCACGGGAAAAATTCAGAGGAAAAATATAACTTTGCAAATATGAAAAGTCTGCCGGAGGCCCGCTGCTGCGTGGGCCCTGGGGAGGGGGACAGTTTGTACAGGGAACCTTCACGTTCGTTTTTCGTTTTTGCATGGTGGTAAAGAAAATGAGGGTGATCCGTTTGTACTAGGTAACGTTACTATGGGTCAATGTTTTAAAGTGCTCCAAATCGATGTTAATATAGCCTCAAAATATTCCTAGGTAACCAGGAGTAAAAGTCCAATGGAGTCACATGAGTTTTGTGGCTGCTCCTTTCAAGAGTTTGGGGAAATAGCTAGCTAAAGGTCATTTGTTATCAAGAAAAGGTCAACGTTTGTAATAAACCAAGGGGGTGAGCCCATCAAAACCAGTCGTCCGTGTTGCTGGGCGCTGACATTTTGAATATTGCACGGATAATTATTAGTTTGGGTGCTGTATACACACATAATGTCAATTCGATACAAACAATCCGCCAAAAATATCAGTTGTTGGATGTTGGGGGTATTGGGTGGTTAAATTTTGTCCTACCCATGGCCACACAACGAATGAAATGACACGTCCAGTCGTCTTGATTTTAAATAACCGCCTAATATGAATCACTTTCCCTAAAGCGCGGCATTGCATTATGAGAGAAAAAAGAGTATCTGAGCACATTGATCCAGGTGCACTATTTATTTCCACCTGGCCACCTCTTAACACAATACTCAATTTGTATCACTACCGGAGTAGTGTAATGCAAAAGCGGCACCCATAGTATGTTGGAAAAGAAGCGCAGGCAGCCATTGCTTTCTATTGTTGGCACTCTAGGTTTTCTTTGTCGGCAAAACATGCGAGACGATGAATTTCTAAAAGATTAGTAACCGTGTTGCTCTCTATCTAATAGAACCTCTTTTGAAACAACATTCAAAAGTCCAGCAATATAATTTGCACTTCCGTGAAAGGAACCTATAAAGGAGGACTCGAATAGATGGTCTACCGAACACAATTAGCATTCCAGAGACACCAGCCTAGAAAGTTTTATCGCGGGTGCGTTGTTTAGGGAAATATCATCCCATTGCGCGCAACTTCAAAATACAGTCTTCTTATCGTGTCCAACACTGTGGTCTCAAATATGAATCCAAGCCAGAGAGAGGTACAAGTCTGGCTGACTTCACTGAATTCTGCAAGGGCCTTGTTTGTGCATGTGGGCTAGCCAAGAGATGTTCATGTCTGTTTTGCTGTTCCACAACCACATCAGGTAGGGTCCTGATCTGCTTCCAGGTAGCCCCAATTCTGCCAGGAAACCTTAAATCGACCAATTTGGTTCTCAATTGTTGAGGGGCCTCGCCATTCAGCCATGAGGAGTCAGCTCCAGTGGGAGATAGATGCTAACCAGGTTCAATACCAATAGATGTTATTGGTTGATGGCAATCTTTTTCCACAAGGCGACTCTCTTTACCGCCTAAGACTGTTTCAACGGGTTGGACTTTGCTTTAAGAAACTCTCTTCTGGATTTAAGTCGATTGGCAGCAGCAGGTATCTTTCCAGACGAGGGTGCTTCACATTAGATACCTGCATGCTATTACGCTCTTGCTGCTCGCTATGCTACGACGGATGTCCTGGTGGAGCAATTCATGCTAGGATGTATAAGTTTTCCGTTGGTGTTGGACGGGTGCATCCATGTGATAAGCCGTCATTAGTCCTCTTAACGCTGCATCAAGCTTCATACATACATACATACATACATACCTACATACAAAAAGCAGTTTAATACCTTTTCCCGGAGGCCCAAGCGCTACAATAGAAGAACTTTTAGGTACTAGAATAGATTACACACAAATTCAAAAATGCTCATGACAAATAAACAATGTCATATACAACAAAATGCCAAGAGCAGTAATTAACATAAAACAGCATCCATCAATCATCATTTCAATCAATTTTTATTTTGAACTTCAGCATCACAGCAGTACACTACAAGAAAGCTGCAATACATAGTATAATTCAATATGATTAAAGCAAATGACAAACATCAAATTTTTTAACAAGCATTGCATATAGAAAATAAAGTGAAAACTGTGAATGTTGAAGATCGGGGTCACTGCTAAACGCAGAACGTGAAGGTGCAGTGGCCACTTTTTAAGTTTCTACAATTTAGCAAAATATAAATATCACAAGAAGCAGGTCACATAAAAGCAAGACACCGGACAAACAACATGTCTCACTAGGAAGGCAAGGAAGGAGGAGGAGGGAAGGAGGAGGAAAGAAGGAGGAGGAGGGAAGAAGGATGGAAGGAAGGAAGGAGGGAGTGAAAGGACAGAGAAGGCCAACGAGGGAATACAGAGTAAAGTTAGAGGAGGAAAAAGCACGGGAGGGATAGAGAAGAAAGACATAAAGAAAGACAAAGGAAGGACGAGGGGAAGGAAAGACTAAAAGAGACAGGAAGTAAGACGGACCGTGGAGGTAAAATAATAGGACAAATCATGAAGAAAAAAGAACAAAAAGCCAAAGTCAGAAAACAGTGACGTATCGCATACAGCAGATATAGATTTGATGATGTCCTTCTTTCATTCTCCGATTTAAGGATTGAGAGAGTGAGAAGATTTATAGTCATTGGAAAGAATATTCCAGAGCAAGGGTCCTTTAGTTCTAGAAGTTTTGCTGGCAAGGACCAGAGTTCGTAGCAAGTGAGGAAGGATTACATCCCTATATCTGGTGTTTGGGTTATAATGATGAGAATGAGAATCGATGTTAAAAAGTCATCATCGAGAAGATTTCCCTCAGGGGGGGGGGAAAGAAAGCCCGTGTGAGGGAAATGATACATGTAAGGTTATCAATTGAAGCTTGTAAATATAATGTATTTTCAAAGTGCACAAGGAGGAGAGGAGAAACAAAAGGATGTTGTGATCAAGCACAGAGAATTGGTAAGGTCCGTAAACCTTCTTTTGAAGGAGAAGAGAATAAAGAATCAAGATTAGTTGTAGGATCACACCAGATCATAGCAGCATACGAAAAAATAAGGGCGGACAAGGGAATTATTAGAGTTTTAAGGGAATCTTGAAGAAGAAATGGGCGGACTTTTCGGATGATGCCATTGTTATTTGGAGACAATTTTAGAAACTTGTAGAGTGTGAGAACGCCAGATAAATTATATCAACTTAAATAAGGCCTAGGAATTTAGTTGTTTCAACCTGTTGGATAGATGCGTTATCAATTTAATATCGATTTTGAGTTAGTTTATGCTAGGGCTATTTTGAATATCATGTATTGTATTTTAATATACAGGGATAAATAACAAGATCAGTTGGAAACAAAAGATGTTTAACACTTAAGTGCCCAAGGGGGGGGGGCATAGTACCCAACATTTGATTTTTTGAAATTTCTCGGGTTACGCAATCAAATTTTTCAAGGAGTGTTTGATCATGTCGATGTATACATACCGCTTCTCGATATAAAAAAAATTCAAATCCGCCCACGGCTTCATTAGAATAATTAGGTTTGGTCCCTAGGAATCCCCACCCCCACCCTGGGCCTAAGGGAAGTGAAAAAATCAAGATATTTTACTAATTAAAAAATTAACGTAATTATAATCTTGGGATTTATTTTTGCTTTAGGGGAATAAAATATACCTTAGGAGGAATTAATTAATAATTAATATACTTAAATCAAATAACCTTTTATATGGTGATAGCATCAAATTTAATTTTGTCATGACCATGCTCTTAACTGTGTACGTCTATGGAAAACTAAGGTGATTTTGAAGTTCTGAGAAAATACAAGATGGTGTAAATTTTGCTAATTTTGCCAATATTATTTTAATGGCTTATTCTAGAAAGAGATAAATTTTTTTGAAAAAATTAATTTTTGGTTCAAAACCTTATATCGGAGTTGCTGAGGATGGAACTGTGCGAAACCACTCGGTGTCGGAGAGTGACAATTCAATTGGCCATAGATTTCAGAGTTCAAAGTTCGGATTTTCATTTTTTATTGGTGGTATGTGGTTCTTACGGCACCATTTACTTGTGTTAGTGTTTCATGATCAAACTCCCACGGAAAGTGGTTATCTGGGTTGGGGTCCTAGGAACCCCCCCCCTGGGCAATAAAGGAAGGTTCCTTCTTTGGCATGGGTGATCTTTCCCATACAGGGAAAGATTTACTCTGTACATGAGTAACACAGGGCAAGTGCCGTCGATCATAAGGTATGAGGGCGAGCACCCCCCATCTGTGCCAATGAGTTTGTAAAGATAATATTGCGTAACCACATACTTTAACTCTGTCTTCCGATGTGGGTCTTATAAGTTAAGAGAGAGAGATGCGGTCCAAGGTAACTCTTAGGTAGACAGGGTTATCACAGTGCTACAGGGGGTTCCAGACCAGGTAACTTGAAGCTGACGTTTGGCTAGTGATGGAAAGCACACAACCGGTGCTTTGCGTAGATGGAAGCACACACCTGTGTCTTGGCTTGGATGGATTTGCATACGTAGGTGGTTTTCCTCATAATAACATGAATAAGGAGTGAGTTCATCAAAGCTTTGGAGAGTCTCTCTTCAACAACCTGCTGAAGTGTATCTTGTGCGCTAATTCCAAGATCGGCCTGCATATAAAATAAAACGGCCAGGTTCCTGCACTCCTAGGTTGTGGTCGTTCGTATAGATGTTGAACAGGAGAGGTGCACTAAGCACACTCCCTTGTGGTAGTCCATCTTGAGCCTACGCAATCGACTGCTCTCTTCGCTCCTATAGCTGGACAAAGAACATTTGCCAGCAATCTGCTCATAAGCTGTCACGCGGATGTCCTTGGTGATTCCAGAATCGTATGGAGTAGGCATCTGTGATTAACAATGTTGTAGGCTGCTGATAGGTCGACGAACACAACTCCGGTTACCATACCCTTCTCGAAACCATCGTCAATGTGTTGAGTTAGGCTGTGTACTTGGCTTGTTGTTGATTTGCCTGGCCGGAAACCTGCTTCTTCTGGTATAACAGGTGCGATACGATTGAGCAGGAGACGTTCAAAGAGCTTGTAGGTATGGCTGAAGATGATATAGGTCTGTAGCTCTTGGGATTGGATGGATCTTTCCCAGACTCTAGGAGTGCCATAACATGTGCTTATGGATCCAGATCTTTGGGAACCTGTGGGAAATAAGGCAGCAATTGTAGAGCTCAAGAAGCCATTCCTTTGCTACTGGGCCGAAATTTTTCAGCTGCTCAGTTGAGATGTTGTCAAGGCTTACTGCCACTAAACCTCTTACGGTCTAGTTTGATCTTCTTGCTGCACTTGCCATTTAAAAGCAGTTGGTGGGCAACTTGGTTGGGTTTGACATTTGGCTGATGTTCTGCTGGATCCCCTAGGAGCTTTCGGATGGTAGACCATCCTGGGAGATCCTCTCCGAAACATCCTCACCTTTAACAGTTGTTTCAGCCGAAAAGGGATCAGCTTCAAACATGGTGATACTCTTGATATTCTCTAGCACATTCCTTGGAAAGGCCTGGTATATATTCCGTTCTACAGCCTCTGGGTATGAATCTCCGGGCAGTCTTGTTCACTAGTTGGGCAAATTTGTCATAGTTATGGGGTTTTAGAGCAATCCTCTTCACGTTCTGATCCAGGTCATCAATGAATCATTGCCAGTCTCCTTTCCTATAGTTAAAGCGACGCTTAAAAGGCACTTTGTTTGGTCTTACTGCAGCGTTGACTTGGATACCGATTGGTAGATGTTGAGTTAGTGGAACAGGATCCAGAACAATCTTGCTACACAGGTTAGAGATGTTTTTGCTAACAATAGCTAGATCAGGGTTGTAACCTCTCTTCCAACGGGCGCTATGAAATGATGGCGGCAGCTTAGGGTCGTGAACGTGAAGGAGACGTAGATATTGACTGTCTATCCATTCTTCGACAGCTTCTCGTCTTTGTTAGTTTCATTGTAGCCCCATTGGGTACTATGGCTGTTGAAATCGCCAATGAAGAAGTGAGGTTTGGTGGATTTCCCAAGGCTGAGTTGAGGGTGGTTGAAGTCTGATGGAGGTTTCTAGATGGAGGTAACTATGACAGAGCTGAGCTCACTGGTGAAGACTTCGATGTTGTTGTCATCAGACAATGAGGTTGCTTCTAATGTGTGCCGCTTTACATATATATCACATATTGTCGATGTGGTCTTTCGATGGCAAAGACCAATCCTGGTATATGGTTGGGCGGTGGTTATCGATTCCTCTCTGGGTTTCCTGCATACATAGGACATCGTATTGGAGATTGTTACACATAATGTCAGCAATGATGTTACTTTTTGCATTAGAAAAACCCTTCACGTTCAAGGCAGACCTTAGAAAAGGCGCCTGCGCTGAGGTCTACTCATGATATGGGTATACTTAAGAAATGATGTCATGGGAAAACAGTGTTTGGTGTTGTAGAGATTTGTTTCACTGGCTGGCAGTTACTAACAGGGGAGACCACAAGATGGTTTTCTACTTCTCCCTTCAAATACATGGACTCACCTAATTGGCTTGATTCTGTACTAGACACATTTATAAAGCAGGAACACATTTTGTGTTAAATGACCGGCGCTTAACCTCCTGCTTGGGCTCTGTTGGCAGCATTGCCAGCACAAGTTGTCTTACTATTACAACATCGGCCGAGTTGCCAGGGTCTCCGGGGGGGCATTCCCATCTTGGAAGTGACACGTATGTTAGGCTGTTAAGACCCCTTTTCAGCATCGTCGTCACCCAAATACCCATATTTTTTGAAAACCTCACCCAAAGCTTGACCTCATATTTTTGGAAAATTTTACCACTGTCACCCAAAGACCCAGGGAGAAAATTGTGAATATTTTCACCCAAAGACCTCTATTTTTTTTTTTTTTAATTTTGCAAAAATCTCACCCAAAGACTCCATTTTTGGAAAATTTTGCAAAATTGCCACTCGGAAAACACCTATTTTGAGATAATTTGGCTGTCTCTCACCCAAAGACCCCTATTTTCAGTCCTCTGTCACCGAATGCCTCTGGGTTTGGAAGCGCGAGCCTTACGCCCCACCCTGACCCATATCCATTTCATATGCGAGTGCCCCACCCCCGGGTCAGGGTCGTTGCTTTTTTTGGCCATACAATTAGGTGGCTTTTTTTCACTATTAATCACTAATTCTTTCACTCTGTTGACTAAAACCTGCACCATTGTTTTTCTTGACTTTTGCTTTATTTTTGTATGCAACACAATCATGCAAACATGGGATTCCATAGCTAAATCCCAGTCAGCATAGGAGGGAACTTCTTCGAGGATGTTTGCCAGGGATGATGCCTTCCAGAATTATTTTGGATAAGCCAATCTATATGGAGACATCCTTTAATGTGACCGAAGTAGGTGACCTGTTTAGGATGGATTCTGCTAATGCTGATGGATCATCAGTACTATTAGCAGAACCCATTCCAGTGATGGTATGGAATAAAGGGCCTTTCAAAGAGCTGTTATTTCTAATCCTAAAAAAATATCTTCTTGTCACTCGAAAGATTTTTTGTTGGCGATGTCATCTCGAAGATAACTTGTTCCAGATGTTTGTTGCCAATTTTAATGTCAATCTTCTGGTTGTCTCTGTTGATGATCTGGGCCTGAGTTTTCCAATGTTGGTGGTGAGTCCAAATTTCTTGCTCCATTCTTGGACTTTGTTTACATTAGATTTTGTTGACTGCTCTCAGACGGAGCTAGTAGTACAATGTCGTATGCAAATCTCAGGTTATTGATGGTTTGGCCATGGATCGTGACGCCTATTTCCAGGTCTTCTATTGCAAGGAGAATGACAAGTTCTAGGAGGATGTTAATAGTTGCGACGAGAGGATGCATCCTTGTCCGACACCAGCATGGGTTGCAAACCAACCAGTCAAGTCCTGATCGGGGCCCTGATTCACGCGATCTGTACTTTTAGAGGTTCTGTAGTGAGCTTGGAGCAGTCTTGCTACTTTAGGGGGTAGCCCATGTGTTCTATTGCCTTCTAGAGCCCTTTCTACCAGTCAGTATGAAAGGTTTTTTTGTAGTCAATACAACAGCAGTGAAGTGGTCTCTCAATGTCAATGTGTTTTTCTACTATAGTTGGCGCTGGTTAAAAACAGTTAATCCATAGTACTTCAGCCAGCTCTGAAGCTGAAAGATGAACTGAAGTTCCAAGCACTGAAGAAGAAGTGTTCATCAGGACCTTATACGATCTTACGGGAAATATATGGAGGATATTATCACCCAAGGATTCAGATATAAGACCTTATGGTAGTTTGGAAAGGTTCTGGACCTTCAATAATAAAATCACAAAAAGGTCTGACTTCAATGGCGTGTCGCCCGTGAGAGTCGGTGGAAAGCTGATTGCTGATGTCCAAGAAAAAGCCATGACCGTAAACCAACAGTTCCAATCAGTGACTTTATACAAGAGAACAGCTTGTAGAACCCACCCTCTACCAGAGTACCTTCTGAAACTTTTGCCAAAACCATTTAAGCTCCTGGTCCTGATAACATCAACCACAGAGTGATATCACCAAACTTCTGACTGCCACTTTTTGGAAGTCCTCAGCAGAAGGGAAAGTACTTCTTGACTGCAAACAATTCAATGTTACTCTTATCATTAAAAAAGGCCAGAAATATAATCCTGCAAATTACTGCCCAATTAGCCTCACTTGCATTGAATGTTAACTTATGGAACACATTCTGAGTAGTAACAACGTGACGCACGCAAGCCAACAAAACATTCTCTTAGTCCTCAACATGGTTTTTGCAACAACAGATATTGTGAAAGCCAGCTTTTGGAATTTGCCCATGATATTGGAATAACATGCAAGATGGCTTTCAAACTGGTATCTGTGTACTGGATTTTTCAAAAGCCTTTAATCAAGTTGTACAAAAGCTGTAACGGTATGGTGTCGATCGTGAGGCTAACCGATGGATCCAGCACTTTCTTAACAGAATGCAGGCTGTGGTGGTCGATGGTCTGTTCAGATAACATCCCCATCATCTCTTGCGCGACAAAAGGATCGGTTCTAGGTCCGTACTTGTAATTGGAAAGCATGCTAAATGACATTCACAGCACCAGCAAACCTGTCGGACTCAGCATGCGTGTTGGGAAAACCAAAGTGATGTTTAATGACCACACCAGGAAATCCGAGATAACTATAGACGGAGAAGTCATTGAAGAGGTCAACAGCTACATCTACCTTGGGAAGACAGTGATGCGTGATGGTGACTTACTGCCTGAGATCAGAAGGAGAATTGGACTAGCCTGGGCAGCATTTGCAAAAGTGGAAAACATCATGAAAAATAAAAAGTATGGAGATAAAGAGAAAGGTGTTCAATGAATACATTCTTCCTGTTATGACATACGGCAGTCAAACGTGGGCTTTGAATAACACCATGATGGAGATGCTTGCAGTTGCACAGATCTCAGGAAGATGGAGCGAATCATGCTTGGCATCAGACTTCAAGATAAAAAGAGAAACTGCTGGATCCGATCACAGACAGGAGTTACTGATATTATTGACTGCATTAGGAGTGCCAAACATAGATGGGCAGGCCACGTTGCTAGACTGCAGGATAACAGGTGGACCATCAGAGTGACAGAGTGGACCGTCAGAGAATGGACCAGAAAGCCAGGACGTCCAAAAACCAGATGGAGAGACGAAATGACAAAACAACTTGGTCCAATTTGGACAAGAATGGCTAAAGATAGAGATTTGTGGAAACATTCTAGGGAGGGGTTCCTCCGTCGTGAGTGATCTAAGCCCTGGATATGGATGTGGATACTTGTTCCTATTCTACATCAATATTGCTCATGGCCAAACATCAACTCGAGGCTTGGTGCAGATGGTATCATGATCTACCTAGCAATAAATAGTGAAGGTCTGGACGCCTTTTCACCGTCAATGGGAAAAGACTTGGATAATGGAGTTTCACCTGGATAAGTGGAGATTAATTAGCACCTCTTAAAAAAAACATCCATTTACACAAATCTAGGCAACGTATAGCATGTAAATCAGGTGAAGTACGTCGAGGTCAACTGGAAGGACATGGTGCCAAATTCAGAGCTCCTGACTCGAAGTGGACTCCCCAATGCTATAGGCCTACATTTCCTTAGAAAAGCAGACTCCGATGGACTGGGCCCATGTACGTCGAATGGAGGATGGCGGTCTACCGAAAAAAGAATCATGTATGGTGAGCTTACATCTGGCAAGAGGAAAGTTGTTCGACCCATGCCTCGCCTACAAGGGATGATTGTAACCGTGATATGTGTACCCTGAACAGCGACATTGGGTGCTGGGAAGCTCTGGGAGAAACTTGCTGACAATCGTCACCTTTGGCGGAGAACAGTGAAGCAACACTGAGCTTGGAGAACAACGAATCATTCAAGCCAGTGTGAGAGCAGCGAGCTAAAAGCAAGCTGCACAGATCCTGGATAGTCAAGCTGTGACAGCCCATATATGTAGCACTGTGGCA
The DNA here is from genome assembly GCA_023653785.1 of Ophioderma brevispina. NCBI lineage: Eukaryota > Metazoa > Echinodermata > Ophiuroidea > Amphilepidida > Ophiodermatidae > Ophioderma > Ophioderma brevispina. The sequence continues at coordinate 24,402 of JAMKCH010011066.1, forward strand.
GAGACTGCCCTCTCGGATTGGCCTCTTTCGCCACAGACGTCGCTGTTCGCCTAACCTGGACTTAGTGTGGGCGCTTTATCCAAAGTCGCTTGCGACTGACGGAGGCCATGATGATGAGATGACGTAGGAGTTACAATTACCAGCAGAAACATCATTCTAAAGCAAATAACACTCAACTTCTCCTCATCATATCAAATTCCAAAATCAAGTTACTTGTCAGTGCTATCCTGAAATACAGCAGGCCAGTTTGGGTCCCACCCGCTGAAGTCTATCACAGAAGGTAGGGAAAGTCCAGAGAATGCTGCTAGATTCACCCTACAGAAGAACCAGAAGTATTAAAGTCTGATCAATGACTTATAAAGATAAACAAGCGGATTCTCCACAAACGGCGTAACCAAAATCAAGTGCCCAAAAGTATTATATGAGCATACGCACTTCATTAAATGGTTTTGGCACCACATTTGGTTTACGTATCGTCGTATTTGGAAAGTCTGTATGCATATTTATGAGACCGCGCCGTATTTTAAGTTCGTCACACTAAGCGAGTGAAAAACAACAATAACACCTGATGCCACATGCTATCACTCGGACTCAAATTATCTCTTTTCCTAAGAAAAATTTACAAGGGTCATCAGGAGACTTTTTGTGAATTAGGAATGCAGGAATCTTTTAGAGGCATGGTTTTTCCCGGCGTTTTTCAGTCGATTGGTTTTGCATAATTATTGCCGAAAAAATCGGCGCTCAGACAAATGGAATTTTACTGGGGAAAGCAACAATGAAACAGAACTTGTGACGCACAGTTTTGTAGGTGCTTGTGCTTGTGCAGTAACAGGGACGGCACGACGGCTTGGTTGCCGCAAAACAACAAGGATGGCGCCGAGGTGTGAGAGCAATCTTTTTGTTTACGCGGCTATTCAATAACACGAGCGGTTCCCCCTCTTGGTTTATATTCTAGCTCATTGGTTTGATACAAAAAACTCGCATGGTCAAACCTGGAGGCGGAGACATGGATCGACTTACTATGCTGTATAAGATCCAAAAACATAAACGTGGTTGCCAGCTGTCACGTCAAACAAGTATCTGGATCATCCAAATCTGATGAACACTAAAAAGGACTGAACAACTTAAAGGTCCATGGACCTCGGACTTTAAACATTCTTATAATACCAACAAAAAATGGTTGGCATTAATAGTATGTATTGGTATCAATGGAAAATCTGCATGAAGCAGTAAATGAGGAAACACCATATATTTGATAAAAATTGGGCATAATATCATGTGTTTTGGACAAGATTTCAAAGGGAAATTTCCAAAATGAAAGTGTTATCGCGCTGGCAAGCGTGACCCGGAAGTGACGCCGAGTAACAAATACGCGATTCGCGATACGCGTCATGATCGTCACGTGGAACGGACGTGCGGCGTGGCCAGTTTTCTTGCATACGTACACAGTTGACTTCTCGTGATATGCGGCGTACGTGTGTGTATCATAATGGCATAATTTTTCTTTGATTGTGCCTTAAAATTACGATAATAATGCGCTGATTTGTCGACGGGTGCACCAGCGGGGACCGTACCGACGAGGAGAACCAGAACAGAATAGCTTTATCAGTTCGCAACCAAAGAAAACGACAAGGAGAGATATCTGGAGTGTTGCGGTGCGGTTAGCACGTGTGAGCTTTGTACAATTGTTACTCTGACGTCATTAAACGGGGCAAATCCAACTCCAGCATCCTGATACGCGTTCGCGAAACAGGAGAAGGCCCTGTCAGTTTGGGTACATTATCCTGAAAGTTAACACTTTCCCAATGTTCTTGCACTTTTAAAAATCTGTGTTGCGCTATGATCAGAAATGTTGAGGTCGAAAATGTAAGAAATTAAGAAATGTCTACTCAGCCGTGAGTCCATTGGACCTTTATTACTTCATTTTTTTTTTTTAGCTGGCTCCGAGATTTCCCGATGAGGGCGCATTAACCGGAGATTATCATAACATGTCTTTTTTCACACGTTCAGCTCGAGATGAAACACCTACCTGATTCTGTTGTCAAAGTCCAATCTTTTCAGACATTAAAGAGGCCATACAGAAGAACAATTGTGTTGCCAGCTGCATCATACACCCTCTAGTGCTCTAATCTTAAAATGATAAAAGTTGGTAGCACTGGAAAAAGTAATAAAACATGTACGTACAACTGACTTCCTAATAGTAGTAGTGGTTGTAGTAGCAGTAAAATACAACAGTTTGTATGGCCAGTAGGCCAGGTGAAATTTTTTTAGAGTAATTTTGTAATTCATTTTTATTAATTTCATTCATTGCACGATATACTTTTTACTATTGCTTTGGGAAAACATGTTCGGAAAGTTGACTTCGTAAAAAGAATGGTTTAATAATTTTAGGGATCAATCAATAAATACTCGTCAATTTAATTTCCCCGTTATAACAAAAATCTTGAAATGTGTATAAATTTGCATATTCTTGCACAAATAACTCTAATGGGTTGAACGTTAGGAAAAAGATAATTTCATCCTATGTCACTTCTATCCTTTAAAAAGGAAATTCTAATGATATAAATTATATTCATAAATTTTCATATTAAAACCGGATAAAGTGCATCGTTGCCAACAAAATGCAGTGAGGAGAAAAGAATTTCGCCCAACATCAAATTTATACACAAAAGTGAAATTTGCCTTAAGGTAGATTCTAAGCTGTTATACTAACGATAATGATAATCACTAATTAAGATGTTAGTGCGAAATTTAATTCATTAGGTATGAGTTGTACAAAGGAGTCTATAGTTAAAACTCCTCTTAGAGACAGTCTGTTGTACAAAATCTCAATGGAAAACACTAGAAATTTGATTAAATCTGGACCATTTTTGGACCATTAAATCTAGGTGATCACCTACCATGACTTAACATGCAAGTGCCATGAAAACATATTTCATGTGGAAAACAGTGGGCAATTATGTGCAAACAGTGGGCAATTACGTTTAGGATTAACATTTTTACCACAGACAGACCACACCAGACCACACTCTGAAAGCAATCCATGTGTGCCTCTTACAGATGACAAAACAAAGGTGCATTGATTTACAGTAGATTCTAAGCTGCATATCAACATTTGGGCTAAACAATCCATATTCACAAGGCTATGATTTGAATTGGTGGGCGTCTGTTCTTTAGTAAAATCGTGTAACCCCAGGTCAGCCATCATAACAAAACCTAACTTAATTGCATATAATTTGCATATATTAAACATAATAGATATAGGTAGGCATAATGAATGGAAAGCAACAAAAACACCTCCTTAACATAAAACTGTTAACGCGAGTTGATGTTAGGAGGAAACAGAATTTTGCGACTAACGTAAACTTTGCGGAATATCAAAGGCAAATTTGACCCTAAAACAATATGTTTCTACCATATTTCTGATTAAAAGGTCAGGTTTTCTTTGAGGGCCTGCTACTGGCTACTAGTATCCTGGTAAACAGTAATACCTGTCCCAGGGCCGGCAGCTAAACAGTCTCCCCCATAGGCAAATAGCAGTAAACCAGCACATGATGTCAGGGCAAGGGCATCCAGCAATATCTGTGGTCCAATAAATCTCACACAGCAGTATTGCTGAGTGAGGTGTATCGTTAGCGGGGACAAAAACCGGATTAAACTTTGGGATACCCACCACTACTTCCTTCCAAATGTAATTGAGAATGCTAATACTAATAATTAAAATCCAGGTATGCCAGTGCATTCATTTAGTAGCTATTTTAGTACACTGTATGTACCTTCATCTATTAAATTTCATTTTTTTCAAGAAAGGCATTTTGGGCAATATTTTAGCCAAAACATTTTGTAACTATTTCAATTGTAATTAAAATTTTAAAAAAAAAAAAAATTTATTGAAAAAACAAATTGGAAAACCTACATTACCTTTTATTCCAAAGGATTTGTGAAATTAGGCATGGAAGCTCTTCTGAATTGCAGGTT
>JAMKCH010011067.1:0-61882 GCA_023653785.1 Ophioderma brevispina
TACAGAGATATGGATGTGAAAATGTGAAAAGGGCCATGACCTTTGCTTGGTTTATTGTACAGAGGGCAAACTTGTCAAAATGCATGGATCTTGACAAAAGTCGTGTCAAGTTGTGAATAAGAGATAATATATATCGATATATATATATATATATATATAGATATATTATATATATATATATCTATAGGTATGCAGCATGTTTAGTTGAGCACTCTTTTTGCTTCGACAATAGCACATGGTTTATGTAACCTTGATGTTTTTATCAAGACGTCATACTATTAGCATTTTGCATAGCTCACTCATTGAGTGTGAGCACTCTAGTATTCATAAAACAAGTGCGGCGTGATTGAGAAATTGTCAGTGGATTAACGGGTCATTGATCACTCATTGTGGATTGATTTAGATCTGTGTGCTGATGCACTGATGAGAACACAAAGTTTGAAAAAGGTACTGTATGCAGATTGAGTATTATATATAATATATATATCGAGGAAGAGAGAGGAGAGGAGAGAGAGAGTGAGTCTGCCTGCACGGTTAGTATAGTAGTCGAAGAGCTGGTTGATAATACACAGTGCAGTGTTGAGATATATCAGAGACAACGTTTCGGGTCTAGACCCTTTAAAAAGTGTGATGCCAACAAGCAAAAGTACAAATTATAAAGAGGCCCACTAAAACTGGACATTACATAATAAAGAGAAAACAGCATAAAAGGTCAAGGGGCCAGGAAAAATAAAAAAAAACATTGACCAAAACCACTAGATAGCAAACAAAATGCGAATGACCAGGCAAAATGGACACGGACACATCGAGTGAATGATCAGTGTTACCCCGGATTGGATGTGGTGTTCGCTTGTCTTACCATGGGAATAATTGAAAATAATTGTGAGCGAATACAAAAGACCTACTCCTGTGCTCTTTAAGAGATACATCGACGATATTGGGGGTTTTTCTGGTGAGCCCCAAGATCTTTGAAGTCCTTCATGACTATGGCAAAAGTTTTTTTACCACCCACAAACATTGCCTTCAACTACGAGATATCCAACAGTAACCTCCAATGCTGGGATTTGGAATTATCCATTAACGATGAGGATTGAAACCACCATTCTTAAAGGACACTGATGCCATAAACTTCCTTCGTTATGAACCAGCCACTCACCAGCATGTTAAAAAAATCCATTCCGTTCAGTCAATTACTCCGTGCCAAGCGTATCTGCAGCCAAGAAGATGATTTTAACAGAGTCGCTGATGAATGATCGGTCCGTTTCTTCAGGGATCGCGTACCCAGATCAATCACCCAGTCGGCTATTACGCGAATAAACGGAGTTCAACGAGATGATGCACTCCATCAATCCTTCGATGATAACAACCGGACCGCACCCCACTCGTGCTTACTTACCATCCTCGCCACCTCGCCCATCCGAAATATTATTTTCAAAAAACTAGAAGATTTTGCAAAGTGTCCATCCACCCACCATGTCTTTCCAAATCCTCCGTGTCAAGCTTTCAGAAGAGACCGGCATTTCGCGACATTAGTGAGAGTTCCCATCCCAAACTGTGGACCAAGAGAGTGCTCTTGCAGCAATATAGTTGCACCCGCAAACGATGTTTGTAAGTGTAAACACTTGCTCTTTTGCACCAATGAGACTACTCCGGTGCTAGAGGGTCCGTCAGGTCACTTATCATTCAGATCACTTACCTGCGTTTCTACTAATGTTGTTTATATTATATCTGAACCGCTGAAAATTCTTTGATGTAGGTGAGACAGTGAGGCAGTTCGCGCATTAGCAGGATCGCTTCACTGAACATTTGCGCACCATCGCTGCAATTTGAAGGGTCCCCCGTAGCCCGTCATTTTAACCCTCCTAATATTTGCTCAGTTGATGACATCAGAGTTACGGGTGCTATAAACTCCAGGGGCAGTAACAAAGACCGTATTTCTGCTGAGCACAACCTATTTAGACTTGTAACGATTAGTCTGAGGACTTAACAACAATTTGAACTTTCAGTATTTAATGATGTTCCTTTCTAGCTTGTGGACTATTTGATCAATTCATTGTAGACTTTTGGACTATGGACTATATCTCCAGCTTTTTCACACATTTCCACATTTTAATAAACAAGGTCTGATCAGGCACAATGGGATGTGTCCTTGGCCATTTGCCTGGCCATTCGCCTTTGTTTGCTATCTAGTGGTTTTTTTGTGTTTGGGTAAATGTGTTTGTTTATTTGTCCTGACCTCTTGACCTTTTATGCTGTTTTCTCTTATTATGTAATGGTCGCAGTTTGGTTTCCTCCTATATTTGTACTTTTGCTTTTGGCATCACACGTTTTAAAGGGTTCTAACCCAACGTTGGTCCGCTATATCTCAACATTGCACTGTGTATTATCACCAGCCTCTTTCGAATACACCATATCTATATATAGAAAGAATATATATTATAGAATATTGCCACTTTGAAATGGATCTCCAGCTTCTCGTCCAAGCATAAAGTTGCATTGACCTGAGTTGCGCTGTATGTGGTTAGAGTGCCTCAGGATTTGCCAGTGAATAGAGAAATTTGACATTCTGTTTTTTCTGCTCTATAGTATTGAGAGGACTGTTTCTTATCGTACCTTTTGGTTGTTAAAAGATTTGTTGTGATTATTGAATCTGGATTTGAAATCCCCCCTGCTAGCCCTATATAGGACTTTTGGAATTATCCTATCAGAGGTAACTCCAGCATCTCCCGCGTAGAGGGCAGGAGTTTTTAGACCTGCAGTTTACAACATGATTTTTCAGAGACGTCTTGCTTGGATTCTACTTAAGAATGCGGAGTTTGGGATTTCATAATTCATTTCATGTTTTTCATGCAGGATTCGCCGACTTTACGGATTTCATTGAAAATTTTGTTTAAGTTTGGATCCCCGCGGAAAATGCCTGTCAATGAGCCTGAGAAATTTCTTCCCGACATTTGTTTTTAACAGACTTGCTGTATGGGGGTTGAACTCAGGTGGTTTTCCTGTTACTAACCTTTTGTGTTCGGCTTGCTGTTTAGATGTGGTAGTTGTTTGTTTTTATGTAATTAAATGTTTTTGCTTGAACCGCTGTTATTGAGCGCGCTTTTTTATGTAGGCTCTGCTCTCATTAATGTTTTTTCGCTATCAGCGAAATTGATGACATACGCCTTCTCAACTAGATGTAGGAATTTGATAATTGAGGGCGGGTGGTTGGGCATGTGCGTGTATATATAATGGTTTGTCATTGGGCTTTTGTATTGTTTGATAGCTACGGTATCGAGGTTGAAGTTGACGTCCAGGAAGTTTGCTGACTTCAATTTGGTCTGAACGGTGATCTTAGGCCAAATGATTTGAAGAATCTTGATTAGATTTTTTCTGCGCGGTCAGCATCACTTCCTAGTGGCCCTTTTACAACCTCGCCCGTCATCCTGTAAACCCGAGCCGGCAATATCAAGGTTGTCATTGAGATGGCTAAGGATTTAAGTCCAACAAGCTCACAAATTCCAGCCATCCGAGCATCCATTGACCATCAACTCTTGAGGGCTTCCTTTTTTTTCCAGTCAGTGTCAAACTGTTTTCACTGTGACAACCCTCCGTGCTTTGAAAAGTGGACAGTCCATTCCATTTCGGCATATAAAACGTTTTGGTCGGAATCATTAAATGGATCAACTACATGTATCTGTTATGATTGAAACACCAGCAAAGTTACAATGTATTTTTGGAATCCAATTGTAAACTAATATCATGTTTGAAATAAAAATACACAAGCAACTAATTTGGTGAATAATGAATGTAGTTTATAAAATCTGCCTAACTTAAATGTTTACCATTGAAATATGGCAAGCAAAACAGAAACCATTTCCAGTGAACAACACATATAATTTCAATTCTTTATAGACAGATCCGTTAATTTCGGATATAAAAACAAAATCGTTTAAATAGTTTTCGTGGCACCCACTTCAACACTTCAATGTGTTTTACAACGACTGGAAATGCATTTCCTTTGTACATGGAATACAATTATATAATAGCACCTAAAATAAGTGAAAGTATAATAATTACGATGGAAACCAAGCCAAAATCAAGGAATGTATTCAGCAACAAATTCTACTCAAAACGTTTTTAGACATGTAACATGTTTGCAAAGGTTTCATTATGGATACTTAAAGGTGCAACGAGAGATTTTGGGGCACCCTTATTTTGTGTCATATGTAGTGATTTCATGTAGATAAGACCCACAATAGATTTCTTACCTTGTCTTTAGTTACAGAAATACCTTGAAAGTGAAGACAAAAGGCGATTTTCATTTCCTTAATTCCAATATAAAACAGGCTGAATTTTGTATTTGCTCCTATACGAAATTAGAAATTGCACAATTTTTGTACTAAAGAAATATTTTTCAGCTTAATCCTTTCACATGGGGACATTTCTGATAGAAAGCTTTACATTAGTGCAAAAATTAGATTTTTTTCACATTTTTAGGGACACCTGTTATGTGAAATCTCTCGTTGCACCTTTAAACCATGACAATCAACCATATTTTGTTTTAGTAAAGTCCGTAGTGAAACAACATGTAGCTTTTGGATTCACATCAGTAAATAACATGAGAAACAGATGTTAAGTACAGCCCCCGCTGCAAATGATAGTGTACTCTGAAAACTGAGAGAAATGTCGATATCTGGGTTGAAAATCATGGTTGCTATAAAATCTGTAGGAATATCAAAAAAGGTTGACATTGATACTTTTATTTTGATCTGACATACCAGTTTTAACCGTATTCTTACAGAGAACACCTGACTGAAAAGTGTCCTGACCTACAGGGTCCACGGAGCATGCTTGTCTTCACTATGCAGTAGCTCGAAAAAAAATTGGGGATAACTTCCATAATTTTTATGATTGATCGGGTAGGAGACATGATGATCTTCAATAGAAATGTTAGCTTTGAGGTCTGAGATGTTCCATTGAGGAGAAAATGACGTTTTCATCTCGCCTTTTTTTGTACAGGAACGAATAGGACTTGTATTTACGGGTGTGGAACCTTTTGTACAAACTGTACAAAGTCAATTTGCCACTGTTTGGCTGGGGTGCCTTCATTTGTGCAAATGAAATGCAACGTTGTTAAACCATGTCCATTCCTGCTGTGAGGACTAAAGAACTCTCATAAGAAACCAGGTGTGGCACGAGATATAGTCCTCCGGGCTCACAGTCCGGGAACAATGGTGAACAATAGGGCAATCGATTTAGTTGACTCTTCACGCAACATTAGTTTCACGCTTTATATCGTTGTCGTCTATGGAGCCCGGACTATGATACCTGCCGGACTATAATTACTTTCACACCTGCTAATTCACCTTTCACTTGTCAGATCAATATCTTAATACAAGCCTGAAGTACAATGTCTGAATCCCGGTCTGAATGCTTTTGAATTGTGTTACAAAACATGCTAGATACACTGTAAATTCTGGCAGGGATGTCAACACATTGATTTTCCGTGTCAGGCATTGCCACCGACTGCCCCCACCTCTTGCTGGTTTTACTGTTTATTTACGGAATGTAAACACCCAAATTGTTTTCAAATTTGTGGAAGTGATTTCAGTAAGGGTCTATTTCATTATGTCTGAATATTTTTTTGGCCATTGTGGCCCTTTAAGGGGCAAACCAAATGTTGAACAGCGCCCCCAAAATGCTTGTGCTAATTAACATAATAAAGCCAATACAATTTTGGGCAAAATAATTTACCGTTAAAAATGGCGCACAAAAAAATGCCCATTTTGTCTCCAAATTGCTAATTTTAGGTCATATCAACACCTTATTCTACTGGTTTTTTTGTGTGTGAAAAACAGACATTGAAGTATTTTAAAATGATCTTGAAGATGCCCATGCGACTGTTTCGTTGGCTATAAAAGTCGGATTCCGACTTTTATTAGTAAACAATGCAGAAAATTCGGCATTTCTTGACAAATACGGCGTTGTAACCTTAGCCACTTAATGTTATTTTTAAAACAACCATTTGCAATACAACAGTGCCAAAAAGACATATGGTGAAAAATGGGGCGCGAACCGGGGGGGGGGGGGGGGGTTCTTGGATTTCGGTTGGGTACCCATGCTCGTTCCAGGGGTTCTAAAAGTGACCGCTAAATGGACCATCCTACAGTTTTGAGTAGAGAGCTGCTTTCTGGCATCATTCACATTGCAGAGTGTTGATGTGCGCTGATACAGGAGAACAACCGGCCTTTCCATTTGCTCTAAATCGGCATGGGTTTCCTGGCTGGGATGGGTGGGATAATCAAGCAAAATTGGTTTGAAAATAGGCATACTGCGCCAAACAGCCCAAGTTATTTTCTTTTCAATTCCAGGAAAGCAAAAACAGTATCACATCCTGATACTGCGTGGAAGAATTTGAGACCCCAGGATGCCACACTTCCTAATTCAGCTGCAATAAGATGGCATGGGATGTAACTAAGTTACCAAATTGTTACATCACTGACCAAAGCTAATCCACATTTTCATCACAATTCTGTAAGACACTACTACTGCAATCTACAAATCAACCACCACATTAGTGTCTGTTGCATGTTTCATTTCAATGAGATTAGGCGAAACCGTGATGAGTGCATTGGCAAGCCATTTAAAATGAGGACAAAACCCTTCCTCATCCAACTGGACATTGCACTAGAGAGGAGCTTCAGATCTGTCCGAAAAAGTACAACACCAATACGGCGCGGCCCGTCACCGACAACGTTTTACCTGGCAGTAATCTGGAGAATCCACTATTTTATGATCAACTGTTGAGGAATTTTTGTAACAACACCCTACAAGGGAAAACCCACCTGCCTTTTCAACATCGTTCATCAACTCCTACATACTCTAAGAAAACATACGGCTTTAGAACCTTTTTGTTTGGTCCTCTTATGGCAACCTTGTCAAGATGAAACACTCAAAATGGTTTCTTAAAATCTAGAACGCCAAAGGTTCCTAACAAAACCTAAAAGGGTTAATAGCATTAAAGAACTATTTTGGTTCGTTAAGAACCTTACAAGGGTTTCCATATAGAGGACAAATTTAGACCTCTTTCCTCACCTCCTTTTTTTTTCTTGATCGATACCCAAGAAAGCCAGCTCCAACACCCCAAAACTACAGAGAACACACTGTCACCACGGCCTCTAAAAATCCATACTCATCTGGCTCAACAGCAATCGCTTCGCTTCTTCTCACGTATCTCTCACTTTTGACAGTATCTACTGGAATGGAATTCTCCAATGCGCATATTCTTACCAACGACGCGGTGTAAACCAGATGAGTTCTGCCAAAGCAAATTGCCATCATGTAAGATAACCCATCTAGCTGTGTGCAGACTATGGATGGGCCCCAAAGAAGTTTCCTTACCACTAACCTGGGATCTCCAAGGAGATACCGTTGCTCCCTATCGCTTTATAATCTTGTTGATTACAATCCTCAGACAAGGTCCCTGACATCAGGACGAAACAATGGACTTGCCATCAATGGCTAGTAAACATATTCTTCTTTTGGAGCACAATGGCCAATGGAGATTATCCCTCCAATGGTCATCCTCTGTTGTCCCAACTCCGACACGATTGCCAGTCATGTCATCGTGCGACCGATCAAGTAGTCTCAACATCACATTTTGAGTTACCATGCCCAAACAGTGTCGGTTCGCCCCTTTACTACGATTAATGTTATTGCTCGAGATTATCAGCAGATCTTGAACATCCGGCCTCCGGCCCGCCAACTTACTAACATTGGGCGCTACAATGGTGAACAGCATCTCCGGCTGCGGCCGCTAGATATATAGCAATGGCTTGGTGAAGAGAATCCTCTTCTTGAGTGGCATAACACCCTAACTAGTAACTCGGCTATAGGAGATGATTCAGCGTTCTGGCCCCAAAATTGAGATTTCTTCCTTTTGCTAGACATGATCATGTAGTAATCCGAGTCAGGTTTTGTAACAAATCTCCTATTAATGTAGCAGCCATTTTTAAGTTGTTGATAAGAAAATGTATTTCATACGATTTTTCATGCATGGTTACTGGATTTCAAGACCCCTATACCTGTGCAGATGTCAAAATCACCACAAACTTCAAGAAGAGCTGAATGGCAAAACTGATGTCACAACGCCTTTTGAATGTTCAATTTTTTGTGCGACAGATCAGCAATTTGTGGGGACAAATCCCTCAATATGATATTTGGACACGTGATTCTTGACGTCAAAAACAATATGTACGACACTAAGATCATGGTAATCGGGGTATATACAACACCAATTATTGGGCACAAACATTTTTTTTGGTGCAATTTTGAATGTTTGGCGGGAACCGTTGGATTTGGACTAATTTTCCCGCTATTTTTGAAATCAGCGTACTCAAAACCCCCATGTTTTCATGCTTCTAACCAGAAGTGCACGTCTCGGTCACATATCCTCCCCACTATTATTCTGCAATAAGGGTCGCGAATGCCTTTCTTATGATAAATCAAACTGTTTTGGGTAAAATACAATAGAAATAAGGTTTGCAGTATCGTCTATTGGCTCATAGGTATCCTCGGGGGCCGGAAAAAAATGACGAGGGAGGCGCAGTTTCTTCACTTTGGTACAACATATCCTCGAAAAAAATAATACTGTCATTTCTTTATTTCTTTATCACTTCGCCTGAAAATAATATGTGCAGCTGATTGGATGCAAGCCGGTGTCACTACCTAGAGAAGTCCAAATAAATAGTCTTACACATCTCCTTCTGTCCGTTTTTCAAAATGTAAAATCGCCCAATTTTTATGAGTGTTACTGTAATTCTTTTCGGGCAAAGTGTCACACTATACCTATAATGAATTGTGGCCATTTTGGTGAGCTTTTCCATTAACCCTTAACCCTAACTCCTTATCTGTTTTTCAGCCTATGTCCCAGAGAGATTGGTGAAGACAAAGCGGGAGAGAAGGAGGGGAGAAAGGCGGGAAATTTGGTCGGTCTCGAACCAGAGCAACATCACATCACCGGGGATACCCCGCTACGACGACATCTATCTTTAATATAATCCAAAGAAAATATGTGCTCCAAAACATTTAAAACACTGCATCTCTTGGACAAAACGTACTTTGGTATTTGAGTTATATATGATAAAAAATAAATCATACTTCTCCTCTAAAAAATCCGAACCTATACACAAGTTACATTGCACGTAATCCTAGGTGCTAGGATTGTTTATGTTTTCACAAAATTTTCATTACAATTAGCAGGCCGTTACCGGTCAAATTTGATTGCTATACCGTTAACTGTAATTTGTTTCTAGATTAGACCACTTGGGATTAAAATTTATGGATACCTCTCCTGTCTGTCTGAATGTTAACATAATTTGGACAACGAATTTGCCAAAATTGTTTTTTTCCATCCATACATTACACAGGACAGTGTAAGGACCTCGATGTTTTTTAGACAGAGAGTACAATTTGTAAAATAATTCTACATTATAGGTCTGATTGTTTTATTCCTGTCAGTAACCGCATTTGTCGATGGTACTAGTTTTAATTTGGAGGGATGTGTTAAGATCAACTAAAAAGCCGTAACTTTGTTCACTGAATAGATGGCCTTAACCCATTTTACAGGACTTTTTTTGTATAGAATTTGTTAAGGTTTCCAATCATAACCAGATTCAATTGAATTGGAGTCAATCAAAGTATCATGACCTTCTTATAACGTTGATGCGATTAGGCCCACGTAGTTCGTTTATGGAGTGGGACCAAATCTTTAGTACTTAGACACAAATGAATTGGCCAAAATGTCATGCATTATTTCTGGAACAAAGACGAAACTGTAAACGTATCAGATTTTCTAATATTCCTTAATTACGTAAAAGAACTTTGGCGGGTAATAATTACTTATTCCAATCATTGTCTTTTCTTATGTTGAACGCTTCAGAGTTTGTTCAAGTTTGGTGTTTGGAATTTATTCAATGCACTTGTCTTGCATTTTTGTTCGTGAGAAAAGGGACATTTTTTAAATTATGGCCTTAATCTGCTCTGGTATCGTCACATCGAATTTCTATTGTATTGATTGGGTAAATTATACAACCACTCAAAACGAATGGAATCATCGACACGCCCCAAAAACTTTTAGTGAACTGACAGGAATAAAATATCCTACTATATTTACTGATTATTACTTACAGATTTAAACAAATTTACCACATTCAAATTTTGACCTTAAGTGATCTTGTTTGATTACTACATGGTTGCAATTACCCCTCTGGAGATCGAGAGTCCTTCGTATATTTATCATCACTTGAGATATGGAACCAGAATAGCAGATTCCATTTTGTACCACCATACGTTACCAAGTGGCCAAATCTGTCTTGTTACTCATGGACTAAACGATATTTACAATTTCAGCAGATGTTTTTATGGTGATCTCTAGAAAGTCCTAAGTTTTTGAACCATTGACTGATCCAAACGACTAATAAAATGAAATGCGCAACCTTTAAATGCAGAGGTATCTAACCGGCAGTCGGTTTATTGTTGACAAGTTTGACTTGCATCGATCTATCAAATAGAATCATACATTAGAATGAAACAGTTTTACAGCATTGAAACAAATATTCAAAATGAAAGTTGTTATTATAAAAAAATGATCATCACAAATCAAAATCTATACAAGTTGACTGCCAAAATATATCAATATTTGATGTCTAATTCTTATTTTAGGGCGTTTTAATGTTATCAATTAGCTGCTCGTTTTGAAGTCTTCATTTGGAAACAATGAACCGACTTGTATTAAAATTATTTATCAAACACAATTGGCCTCTCTCTTCTCTCTCTCTTCTCTCTCTTTTCTCTCTCGTCTACTATCCTCCTCCTCCTCTCCCACTCTCTTTTCTCTTCTTCTCTCTCCTCCCTGCTTCCTCCCCTCTCTCGTTTCCCTTTTAATAGATTATATGGCGTCCATTGCCAATATAATTTGTAGATAAAATGTACTTGAGTATATCCTGTTCATCCCGAATTAATGTTTTGTTTCATGATATTCCTTACCCCTGCATGAAACAGTGAGCATATCGCATGAATTCTTTAACTATAAAATACTTCGATAATCCAACCATGGAAAATTTAAAAATACTTACGACTTCATTTTGATCTGTTTCCATTGTTTGAACTTTCCCGGTGCTTATTTTGATCCCCATTCAAAGAGAAAGCGTTCACGCCTCTGTAGCCAGCAAAGTGAAAGTACATTTGGTCATTCTTATGGCGAATTATATAGACAAAAACGGTGTTATTTATGGACTAATTATGATGTTACCCATTATGGTAATTTTGGTTTTGAAAGGTCACCATTGGAATTTCAAATTTGAGTTACATCAAAAGACAGATAATTGACGAAGAACTTCAACTTTTGACCTTTACGATCAGGCTATTTAAAGGGCCATGGCCGGAGCGTAATAGCCTCGTCCCCCAGAAGCCCCATATTTTAACGAATTGGTCACATTTTGGTATCTACAAAGCTGCTATTTTTCCCTCATTTAACCCTGTGAAATCTTAGAGCAAAGGATGTTTGGTTTGGAAGTTTAAACGAAAATGTGTCCCATATTTTGGCCGACCAATATTCATAGCTACCCAGTACTCTAGGGGCTTAGAAAATCACTTTTCGCTCTCTTATCAAACGGATTGAATATCGTTTCGAAACTTTACCAGTTGGGGTTTTGGCGTGAAGTCCAATCTATCAAGATGAAAATTTCATACCTTAAATCGCGGTCCAGTCCACCCCCTTTAATGCCAGCGATCCCCATTTTTTTCATTACAAACAATCGTTATAAAACAATACATGTAGATCGTTTACAGCTCTAAAACCAATTTTAAGATCTGTGTGTGTGTTGTGTGTGTGTGTGTGTGTGTTGTGTGGAGTGTGTTTGGTGTGGTGGGTGCTTGTGTGTTTGTGTTAGTGGTTCTTCGTAAGAATGTGGTACAATTGTGTTATGCAAATCATCATTCCAAGGTTACACTTACTTAATTAAGGTTGAAATTTACGCTCTGTGTCGATGAACAAACACACCAACAATCCATAAACCCTAAAATAAATTAAAAAAAGAGTGGTATATTAGGATTCGATATATATTATATATATATAGCTATATATATATATATATATTATATATATATATTATCTAATATATAGTATATATTATTATATATAGATTTAAATAATCTATAATATATATATATCTATCTATAGATATATATCCTATTATATATATACTATATATAATATATCTATATATATATACTATAATATATACACACCTAGCACAAAAAGTATCCTCGGCATGTTTTTTCGATAGTATTGTGCCAACGTCAGCAAGACCATTTTGAAAGTTTTCAAATCACCTATTGTTGTTGCCTAGGTCTTTTGCTCTTTCATTTACACCATCGCGTGTATACAAAAGCGTGCAAAAATAACTGAATAGACCGCCCGAAAAGACGCCAAACCCCCAAAACCAAAAATGCAATGTTTGGATGGATTTTTCAATGGTCACTGTGTGGTACAACGCAATAATACGTGTGTATGATTACACAAAAAGGTTTTCCGCCTACTGAATGACGAGAAGTCTCAAAAATATGATTGTGGACCGTGTTCCGTGTCCCAGTACACTGCGCATATTCCTTGACAAAGTCCAAAAACTACAACTTTTGGTTTTTTGTGGTGTTTCGTCTTTCGGGCGTTCTGATCCAGCCTTTCTGCACGCTTTTTTACAAGCCAAGTATTAAATGAAAGAGAAAGACCTCGGACAATAAAAGGTATATATATATATATATTAACGACGAGTAGAATTGCTGAAGCTGATTCAAACCAGCAATCTATCTCTATAATTGGGGAGACCATTGGCTCTATCAACTGAGCTTATCAGTCCCTCACATATTTGTTGATATCTAGTACCCAACATCTTTACTTACTCTAAATCGCAAACAGTAATTATACTGTACTGCCGATAAATTATTGATGAATCGACTGATGATATCTCATTGTCGTGTCATGGCCGCGATAGCAAAGTACCGTTGCCTTTCCATAGGTCTAATGAAATTTGATTTTTATCCTCCCCCCGAATGGGATTGGCACTCATTAATTCCAAAATAGACTGGTAGTCCACCTGTAAATAATACTCTTATAAAATATACGCACCCACTACTTTTTATGTTGAGCACTCTGATTTGCGGAACATAGACCAGTGCTGTAATGCCTTAGTCGTGACATCATAACATATCTGTGGGTTAAACATGACCATGAGACATCATCGTCTGAAGGTCGGGTACCCAATGATCGAAAGTGAGGATATTCCATGAAACGCAAACGCAGAGTAACGGTTTCCTTTCTAGGTCTATACTTAGAAATATATTTTATGCTCCCCGTAAATGGTCTGAGCACTCTTAATTCCAAAGATCGTTACGTGTATATAATACATGATGCAGATTGATTATATATCATTATTGCGATCGTCTTCACATTTGGCAAATTTAGCATATTTTGATTTATAAAATTGTTTTTTGTTACCTCACAGTTCCAACTGACTTGCGCTAGGCAAATTGGTGCAGATTTCCACCAATGTGTGTCTTTTTTAGGTAATGATATCCCTATGCACCAACCTGTAGGCTATTTAAAACAGTGAATAAATAGCTGAAGAGAACATGATAACTGGCTAACAGTCCAAATATCCAGGTGATTCCTAACACCGGAAATAAGGTGAATGCAGTGCGGATGCCAATTCTTGAAATAAACAATGGAAAGATTGAATAAGGTAAAATGTGAATATCTATTAACCCCCGTCTATCGCAAGCCATAAAGGCCATAACGTATTGCCGCAACGCGTTGCGACATTTCGGCAACGCGTTGCGAGAAAGTAGCAACGCGTTGCGGCGTCGGCCAATTAGAATGACGAATTTCTGTGACGTATTTCAAAAATTAGACCCACAACGCGTTGCAAAGTATCTAGCAACGCGTTGTGGAAACTCGCAACGCGTTGCAAGCCTTCACAACGCGTTGCGACCTTCACAACGCGTTGCGACCTTCACAACGCGTTGCGACCTTCACAACGCGTTGCGACCTTCACAACGCGTTGCGAAGGTTCACAAGCCATACGGGTCATAACGTATTGCCGCAACGCGTTGCGAAAAAGTAGCAACGCGTTGCGACATTTCGGCAACGCGTTGCGGCGTCGGCCAATTAGAATGACGAATTTCTGTGACGTATTTCAAAAATTAGACCCACAACGCGTTGCGGCAATACGTTATGACCCTTATGGCCTTCACAACGCGTTGCAAGCCTTCACAACGCGTTAAGTGGTCAATAAGGGTCATAACGTATTGCCGCAACGCGTTGTGACGGTTTGCAACGCGGTGTGAAGGTCGCAACGCGTTGTGAGATTTATATTTTTGAAATACGTCACATAAATTCATGATTTTGTTTGGCCGACACCGCAACGCGTTGCCGAAATGTCGCAACGCGTTGTGACTTTCTCACAACGCGTTGCGGCAATACGTTATGACCCTTATGGCTTGTGGACCTTAGCAACGCGTTGTGAAGCTCGCAACGCGTTGTGAAGCTCGCAACGCGTTGTGAAGGTTTGCAACGCGTTGCAAAGTATCTAGCAACGCGTTGTGGGTCGTTTTTTTTAAATACGTCACAGAAATTCATGATTTTCATTGGCTGACGTCGCAACGCGTTGCCGAAATGTCGCAACGCGTTGCTACTTTCTCGCAACGCGTTGCAGCAATACGTTATGGCCTTTATGGCTTGCGATACCCGTCTACCGGAGCCAATTTTATTACAAAACCCCCTATTCTACACTGTGTATAATGGAAATTGACATTTTTGCTGATATGCGAATTCTGACGCAATACTAGGCATGTCGGTACTCATTATGGTATCAATGGAAAGAGGTGGACTATAGCTATTCATTGGTATCAAAATCAAGTGTCTATAAATTACTTTGTCGTGCTAGGCATGTTGGTACTTCTCTCCCATCACTTGTAATCATCTCGTACCTTACCTATACCCCGATGGATGTTCATTTTTTGCATTAAAACGAGCGGAAAATGTCAATTAACAATTACATCAACTAATTTCATACCAAAAAAAAAGTGGCAACCACTCCCTTGGGTAGACGAGGGTTAAATGTTTACTCTTAACACATTCGAAAACGTAAAGGTATAAGATTACGATGAACAGAGAGTGACAAAAAGACGAAGAGAGGAAGAGAATCAGGAACGATATGTAAGGAAATAGAGCAATCATAATGCCATATTTAAACCTACTTGATATGTTTGTATTTATTTTCTTCAGTTGTTTTAACAGCTCGCATCACTGAACTAGTTAATAGCAACAGTACAACCGTGTTGGTCTGTAAGGAAATAATTGAATGTAAATGAGTATTAACTAGTAATGTGTTAATCAAACAATGCATTTACTATTATGATAAATAATTTCAAGAAATACAGTTGGTAAGAGCAGTATGGAACATAACCTTCAGATGACATTTTTGACCTTGTCCATACCCTGAAAAACGAAAACCTAACCAAACTGGAAAACACATGCACATACATACAGACAGACAGACAGACAGACAGACATGCCCGCTCTCGCGAAATCCCCTTTCTGCTTTACAAGCCAGGGGAGAAAAGTATTATGAATGTTATTTAATGCCAATGACCTAGACTATCATTTGAGAGAAAATTGAAGAAAGAAAGAGAGAAGAAATTTAGTATTTGTGAAAATGTGCCAGTGCCGCTTTAAAAGCTGTTTCAGGTACGTTGAAGGGCATTTCGTGATCCATAGCCTCGGTCCCCTGCTTTCCCCTTGAAGTTGAGATTATATGCCATTAAAACTGTTAACTTAATCCTCGTCTTATGGGGGGGGGGGGGTGAACGCCCTTTCGGTGTGCGCTAAAGTGCCAAAATAGTTCGTAAAAGCTTCCATATAGTTTTCTCATCCTTTCAGATCCTTTTAGCGAAAACTATATTAAGGTAGGGCTTTTACCGCGTATACCGTCAAAGAGTAGGGGCGTTTGCCACTCAAGAATAATTTGTGGTACATTTTTGAAACAAAATCTGCACGATATGCACTAAAATTCTATAGCAGGGGAGTGTAGTGAAAGAGTGTGCGCTTCCGGATAAAATAGTGAAGTTTTGCACACAAGTACTTTAGGCATCGGTAATCCATAAAATTGATGGAAACACTTTCCAACACCCCTGAATGGACCCCAGCTTGGGTTTCAAGGTTATACAGGGGTCAAAATTTTTAAAATGTTCCGATTGTGTTGAAAAGTACACCATGATGTTTGTCTGGTTACAAGGATTCCAAAAATGTATAGTTTACACTATCTATGGCTTATAGTTTCGGAGTTATGGGGCAAAATCTGTAGAAATAGTGAAAAAATATATTTTGGTGTGTACATGGGTCAAAAGTTACCACACAGTGGCCAAGGGGTGTTGTGATATACAAACATTTACTCATAGCACGAAATGGCATCATCAGAGTAAACTTAATTTTAGGACTATATTTTTTTTTTTCGGGATATCTGTTGAACCATAAACAGAAAGAAGGGTGATGGCATCACGAAATGCCCCCTTATCTTTTTAATATTTTTCAGCAATGTAAATTTATTAATGTTATCCTATTATGAGGCAAATTTGACAGTTTTTCGGGGGAAGAATTCCGTGCAAAACACAAAATAGTTTCTGGAATGGGTACAACTTATTTTCATTTTCCCCAGTTATGTGGTCGTGTTGATGTACCCCATCAATGATCAAAGTTTTGATACAAAAATTCCAAAGGAAAAGTGGTTTTCAGAAGGGGGAGTCCACTTAAGCCCCTATACACCAACGAAAGGGCGCAAGACTTTTACACTTAAGTGTAAAATTAATTACGTATTATCAAAGACAGCGCAATATCAACGACATTTGGGCTGCAGACATTTTTCAGATTTAATCAATAGCAATCAAACAAATAAATAAAAGTAGTCACAGATTAGTCAATGTTAGGTATTTGCACTTACGGCAATTATAAATAATACAGGTCCAACAAATGCCCATATGAAGTTATTCTCCGTGGACAACCAACATCTGAAAACAAAAAAATAATCTTTTTAAGCCTGAAGACTTTTGCGCTCATTGAAATTAATTAATTAATACCGTAGAAATTAATTCTTTTTAAAAATAATTTGATTAGATGTTCACTCTCTTGAAATTCATGACATTTATGTCCAACGTAATTACTTACATTTTATCTTTACCATAGTACTCATTTCCAATTCCAACCGATACGGATACTATAACCACCGGAAAACCTGCAGGGTAATAGTTTCAAAATCATTTCCTTAAAAATTTATAGAAATATTTCTAATATTAAAGCAAAAACAGCACATTTTTGAAGAGCGCCCCCAAATTTTTCAAATTTTGAGATTTTTACACAGTTGTGTTGATAATTGTCTAGTAACATATAACCATACGAATGTTAATGCTCAAAAGTGCATATTTGTCCAATTTCTAATTAGAAAAGAAATCCCCGACGGAACTGGAAACGCCAACTTTCTGTCCATTTCATTTCCATTGTGAAAATAGTGCCACCTCACTAAACCAACGGAACAATTGATGGATGAGCGAAGGGGTTCTTAGTGACCACATAAACACGAGAATCTTAGGCGCTGTTGGCCTGTCAATGGATAAAGACAAATAGTGCTGCAGCACCAACCAGTTAAGGAGAGGGGTACCGGGGCCGGAATAATAACATTTGTCACCATAGCTAAAATTGATCGTAGGGATGTGAACTTCATGAAAACAGGTGATGACAAAATTAAAAGTGGTGGCAATTTGCATACGACGCCATTTTCCAAGGTGGAAGCCATCTTAAAGGCAAAAACACCTACGAAAACAGTTTTGGTATTAAAAATGTTTCTTCTTGGTAAAGGAGTCCAGTAAAACTATTTCCAAAATATCAAATATTGCTTGTGCCGATATTTTCCAAGATGGCTGACATCTTATTGACACCAACCTGACATCTTTTATAATATAGCCTAGGAAGATGATTGTGGTGTCAAATTAAATATTTTCAGGGTCAATGAGTTCATAAAACCATTTTCAAAACTGTCAGATGAATATAAAATTAATGGAAGTTTCCATACGCCACGTATTTTCGTGAACTACACTATCCAATGATCGATTTAGCTATGATTGCAAATGTTATTATTCCGACCCTGGTTGGAAGAAATCTAAGGGCCTTTTTCACCTCATGCTGCAGCACTAAGTGCAATAAACAATAAAGAAAAAAGAGAACACGAAGTGAGCTGGCGAACAGCATGAAATGAGTAGAAGACTGTGAGAATGTGGTGGACCCGCCTTCTTCAGACAAGGACTTGTGAACAGATTAAAGGCTCTAGAAGTCTTAGAGTAGTCTATATGAAATGCGTTTTCTGGGGTCGGGGCGTTTATTAAAAGAAACTGAAACCCAAGCAGTTTCCTATGGTACAATTTCGGTACATATTTTTGCCTCTCCTTTCAAAAGAGCTGGTCCGATTTAACTAAAAATTTATAATTAGATGTTTTTTTATTAGTGAGAGCCTTTGCTTCCATATGAGGGAGAAAGCATCACATCGTGTTCGGGTCACTCAGTTTTAAGGCCTTTAATTCAAGGTCCTGAAGGTCTTTAGGAGACTGCAAACACCCTTTAACATACGCGCACGCAGCCAAGGCAGTGGCTATAGTCGAATGCCATATATACATTGGTATTGAATGTTTTCAAGAGTTGAAAGATGGAATGTTCCATTCAACGAGCCGTGGAATATTTCATTTTTCAGTGAATGAAAATATCCTTTCCATTGCACGAATGAAAAAAAAAATTGTGCTGGCTGCATGTCACAGCAGGCCAATCTTTACCGCTAAAATTCTTAGTGTGCGAGGTCTAGGAAATTGCCTAGCACGGGTCCATTAATGTGTTAAGTTCTGGTTTTACCTTGCTTGAGTTTGTCTAGGGTTAGCCTAAGACTAGCCAAACCCAGAGCTAGGCTAAGCCAATGGTAGGCTCGGCCCAAAATAAATGTTAACTTACATTTAACTTTTCTTATCAATTGTTACATCTACTGCATTGAATGTAATCCAAACAAACATCAACGGCCAGAAATTCCAGGTAGAACATGTTGCAAATATATCTTGGCAATGCCAAATTCATATCTTTGCCGGCCAAAACTGAAACAAGATCGTGCCAAATTGTTCGCTAACGCAAATACCGTCTACGAATACGCGAGGTCCGAGAATCGCTGCCGCACCGCAAGAATGGTCGTAACACTTAAGTGCATAAGGTTTTCTGCACTTCCGTTTGTGCATAAGGGGCTCTCTGAGAACCCCTTTGCCGTTGGAATTGTTTACCAAAACTCCAATCAATGATGGGGTACATCGACATGACCACATAACAGAAAAAGAAATGAAAAGGGTGTTATACAGATTGACAAAATGGACGGTCCAAAAACTCGAACAGTGTTCCTTCCATAAATCTGCTATAATAGTTAGGGACATACATACACAAAAAAAAAATTGGGGCCTTGCTGAAAGAAACATTCAAAAGTTTACTCCATACAATTTAGCGGACAAAATAAATGTTGATAGCCACACCATAATAAATAATGAGTTTATGCTTAAGCGCCCTTTTTACACAAGTAACAAAGCGCTGTTTTGCCTATTATTATTACGTTGCCTTCAGGAAATCGTTACAATCATATCGCTTAACCTAGGCCGGCAGCTGGCCAAGCACACAATCCTATCAGCACTTAGATTGTGATCTTGCCCAGGGACACAAACACGTTGACCACAGTAGGGGTCGAACTCACGATTTTAACGGTCTAATGATCATGAGTCTGCGCTTTTCCACTAGACCACACGTTTATTTACGCTTATTAGTATAAAAACGCCAAGGCCGATTTGATTTTTTTTCACCGGAATGTGCGCAACTGATATTTAGGCAATTATATAAAATCTTGGGCAAAAAATAATTTAGGGTTAAAACATGGCGAGCAACACAACGAAATCCTAAGTCCAGATGTTAATATAGCACCATAGCCACGGCCAAGTTCCGTACTAAGTGCGTGTATTAGGTGACCCGCATTTTCGTGCAATAGAATGAAACGTACGGAACAAAAACGCACGACGAATGGAACAAAAAAGCATAGTATACAATGTATCATTTATTTTACAGGGCGTATCAATAAAAACGCAACAAAACTTCCCAATTTTTGTGGTAATTGTGTAAAATTATTCCAAAATTAACTAGTGCCATCTTAAAGCCACAAATCCCTTCTTTCCAATGATAGGTAATTTATTCATGGATAATCGATTAATCATTGTTTTTGCACAATGGGGCAAAGTCAGCATGGGACCAAGTTTCAATACAATCCCATTCACTTGCATGACCGAAGTGAGAAGAGAGGGAAAATTGAATAGGATTTGTGTTAGCATTACTTGAAACTTGGTCCCAAGCTCACTTTGTCCCATTGTGCAAAAACAATGATTACTCGGTTACCCATGACCGCACATGAACAAATTACCTATCGTTGGAAAGAGGAGATATGTGGCTTAAAGATGGCATTAATTATTTTAATGTAATTTTACACAATTACCACAAAAATTGGGGAGAAGTTTTGTTGCGTTTTTATTGATACGCCCTGTACAATGATATGTGACCGATAATCCTCCAAACAAATGACAAGAATCTACGTATATAAAACAATTATTACCATATCCAACGATGAAGTATATTCTTTTAAGGTTGTGCAGCTTGCCTTGCACACGCATCAAGAGACGAAAGATATAAATGGCTTCTACAAGCATCCAGCAAAATACAGATGTATAAGCAAAGTGTAGGACGATCGCGATTATTTTACACGGTGACTGCAATAAAATTTAAATGCAAATGGAGGCATTAATGACAAGGAATAAATGTAGTTTGAATAATAATTGCAGTTTTCTTTATAAACGAAATAAAACAAAAAGAGCTTTACATCTCAACAATATCAAAATGACCTTTTTTATCCCCTAGAGCGAATTATTTGATTAGGCCTATATTAGATGTGTATGTTATAAAGGATCCCCTAAAATTCGAAGACATTTCGTTGCATGACTTCACTTAGAATGGATGTTTAGATTTTCAAAAGTTTTGAAGAGAGGGGACATTTGGCTTTGCCACAGAAGTTGTTGCTTTCAAAACAAACACACATTTAAGGTATCAATACACACTCCCTTTTCAAAAAATGACATTTTCAGAAAAAAAGATGGCACTTTCTTCTCTCTCTCTCCAAAAATTAAAAAAAATTCCAATCATCCCCTCGCTATAGGGTTTACTACAACTTTTAAATCCGGGTGGATGGGGATTTCGAGTCACTGGGCATAATTCAACAATACTCAGCATATCGCCACAAATGAAGTCTGAAAATACGAGTAAATAAAAACCGATTCCAATTTAATCCCATTTTACAAACTTTTTGTTTTTTTTTTTTTTTAAATAATACGACAAATGTCAGGGGTGGGAAGTTAGTTTTCGGATGTGTTATGATTTTGATCAAGGTGAATCTGTCGTAGATTTTTTCGTTTCTCTGCTGTGGTTAAACGCTACAGGTGTGAAATTGTAGAGGTTGTTTTATGTGATTATATAACCTGAGATGTCTTTTATTTGTACTTTAAGCTAGTATGTCACGTTACAATTTTTTTTTCAATAGGATATGGAAATGATCTATTCCATCAATTGGGAGGGCGTTCCCATTAAGTAAAAACTACCAACCATACAAATTTGTATCATGTTGTTATGTGTTTTTCGTAGGATTGTCAATATGCAGAGTATCCAAAGATGTAACCCTATCCAAAAGTATGCACATGTGGCATCATGGCGTTGAATGTAAATGCTAATTTAATGTCTCTTAATGTAAAAGGCCTGAATAGCAAATTTAAACGCCATAAGATGTTTAATTGGTTGAGTAAAAAGAAAGATGATATTTTTTTTTTTTTTTTTTTTTGAAAATACGAGTAAATAAACGCCGCTTTCAATTATATCCCATACTGTATAATACGACAAATTTCAGGGGTGGGAAGTTACTTTTTCGGATGTGTTATGATTTTGATCACGGTGAATCTGTCGTAGATTTTTTCGTTTCTCTGCTGTGGTTAAACGCTACAGGTGTGAAATTGTAGAGGTTGTTTTATGTGATTATATAACCTGAGATGTCTTTTATTTGTACTTTAAGCTAGTATGTCACGATACAATTTTTTTCAATAGGATATGGAAATGATCTATTCCATCAATTGGGAGGGCGTTCCCATTAAAGTAAAAACTACCAACCCTAAAAATAAGCCTTGACGACCTTAATGTTATATTAGTTAACTTACGGCCACATTAGTCAATCTAGTGCTAAATATGAAGAGCGCCATTGCTATCACCAACGTCCCCATTAGGTGTAGATGAATAAGAATTTTTTCTTCGTAACTGCGAGTGCGACTGCTGCTTGATAGATAAAATGAAGATGGTATTGCCTATTCAGTAAGTACGTGTGTCTGATATTTAAATAGTAATACTTCATTTCACGTATACTGATTTGTGATCATCAAAGAAATTGAATTTTATCTATGAAAAAACACTCTCCTAAAGCGACTCTCTTCAAACTAGATTAAAGAACACAGCATACGTAACTTCAACCGAACACACTGTCATAACAAATCTAAACAATGCAACAATGCTTTTAACAACTTTATCACAACATACAAGTAATACTTCAACGACGTCTGTCCAATGCAAGAGATGATTATAAAAAAATAGCCCTGGTTAGCAAATGGGATTAAACATAATACACAACCTTTATAAAGCATGCCTAATAGGTAAAATACTCCTGCAGCATAACTAAAATGTGAGCAAAAGAACACACATTCGCAAAGCAAAGAAATCAGTCAACACTGGATAATTCGATAGGGTCATCATAGTCATACACTATCTGACCCAAACAAGGACATTCCTGAACAATTATTGGTAGGGAAACATCAGTATCCAACTTCCAAAGACATTTTCTTAGAAGAACAACAACATGATATGACCTTCTCAACATCACACTACTCCTCCTTTCAAATCTTGGTGAAACACTGGCTAGCTATTTTAGAAATTCAATACAATTCCATTACCAACGATGAAATGCAAAAGCTTTGGGTAACATGGGTAAAAGGGCTTGTTACGATAACAATGACCTTGATGTTGCCAATAAAATGTTCCACCACATAGCATCTCCTCTTATGTATAATTCCTAACGTGTAGTAGAATTTTTTTTTTTCAAAAGTGCATTTAAATACAGTTAGGGATTTGGTGGGATACCTATATATACCAGTTGCATACCACGTGTTTTTGCATAACACACAGCAAAATCTATCTCAAAATTCAGTAGAATTCTACCTTCAATAACAGAGTACAGACATTACTTTCCCAGTTACACTATAAAACCACTGATATTTTCAAATACTCCTTAATAGCGGAAATTAATCCCTTTTGCAGACTTGTCCTGGTATTTTCATGATGGAATGAATAAGTCCACATAAAATTGTTTTTGGCAACCATGCTTTCAAATCGAATCATAGCATTGCAGTTGTGGTACCTACCATTTTCTGTCTTGTGTCCCGGGTAGGGGGATAGAAACGATCTGCCGATTGGGCATTGGGTTTTCCATGCCTAAGAAAAATTATGCTCCGTGGACAGGTCTGTTTTGCTGAACTATTGTTCAGGGACCATATCACTTGAGAACCACGCAAACCAAAATGAATTTGTTTTCAGGCAAGATGCTCAATTACCCATTCTTTATGAGAAAATAAATCCACAGATATCAAATTAGGAGCTTTGGGGCTTTGTTCCCTTTAAGTAAAAGAGTTATAAACAGCAAATGAAGTGATCATTCGTTGCCCAACAGCTGGAATAAAAGTATCAACTGTTTGATAAAAGTTTTTACTCAACAACTGCAGGTTGGTAAAAGTTTTACTCAACAACTGCCTTTTGTAAAAGTTTCTCGCTAAGTGCAGGATTGTTAGTTACACAACATTCTGGAAGTGTAGAAACCATTTAATCTTATTTACAGCTCCATCATTAAATTCGTGGTTTTAGAGATTGGTTGAGAATGTTCTCCACAGTCGGCGGGCGCTTATTCCCACACACAATCACATGCGACATGTTTTCAGTGGGACCCTGGGTGGGGACCTCCTCAATGTTAAAAGAATACTGGGGCCCCCCCTACTTTTCATAATTTACATGAACGATTAATTACCCCCCACACACATCTAACAAACTCAACCAAACCCCACCTGGTATGAATATACCTTTAGAGGGATCGAAGCGCACCAAATACAACCGTTAGTGTGCGCCTCTTGGCCTGATTTTTTCAAAGCAAATTGAACCTAATTGCAGCACCAGAAACCACTGCACATGAAAATAAATAATCAGATTAGGGAGTTTTATCATCATGTTTGTTAACTAGTTTGTGACAAAATTAGGTGTACAGGTTTTTTCCCTCCCGCATTTCTAACACTATATCCAACTAAATCTGGTCATGTTCCACCAGACCCAAGTTTCTGGTACATCTTTTGAACTGGCAAACATTACTTGGGTGGAACTAGTACGATTACCAAGTCCTCTCAACTGAATCATCGACACCATTCACTGATCAATCATCCTTCCTCATTCTGGTTATTTTACATATCATTTTGGTCTCCACATTCAGTTGCTACCACAATGAATTCACACCACACCGAAAGGAGCTTTCTGTAGTATCGAACTCCCTTACTAGATTACACCAAGCTTTATTTTGTCTCAATAATTAAAATAACTGACATTCAACAAAAGCAACTCTGTTATTTTATGCACGATTACATCAATGAACACACTCTTATAGCAAACCTATTCAATACAGTCAATAGACATCAATTTCGTCTCCCACCTCCTAAACCAACTGGAAGCGTCATTGGAACGAACTCCGAAAAAACCAAAGTAACATTCATTCAGTATACATGTATTGATTGTCAAATCACGCCTCAAACACCATTTCATAGTAGCAATCGTTCTGCTACAACCGAAACCAAAATACCAAAATATTTATGTTAACAGAGAGGGATTGTTTATTTTGGTAGCGATGTTTTAATTTGACTGCTTACCGAGCCCTTGTCGTATTCCCTGGCGCAAACGAGAACCACTAAGATGTCGAACATCGAAACTCGCACCTGGTTTAGAAGGTCTCTCATCGTCTTTTGAAGCCCTTTAAAAAATAAATAATACCAATTATAGAGTTTTTATTTGTTCAAACAATAACCATTACGAATACCCGATGTTTTAATCGCGGGATTCGATCCTGCTAAAATTTCGTTTATATGCTTTTCTTCCATTGTATGGTGTCATCAATCACCTTTGAACCCGGGATACAATGCGTTCTTTGTTGCTATGATAATCTTAGCGTATAGCATCATAACATTCTGAACTGTTCGGATGCTATCCGCCAGGAGGGATGACACCTTTCGAAACGAAGTGTAGGATGTTATGTATTTTTGCATTTGTTTTTTGCTAGGAATGCTTTTTTTGTATCAATTGGATAGAGTAGACAGCCAGGTATCAGAAAGTATTGGTCGCATTTTTTCTGAGAAGCATTTGCCCCATTTGATTTCAAAATGGCCGCTTTCCAAAGGGTTTTGACGTATATCTTTGGTTCTGCGCAC
This sequence comes from Ophioderma brevispina, assembly GCA_023653785.1. Lineage (NCBI taxonomy): Eukaryota > Metazoa > Echinodermata > Ophiuroidea > Amphilepidida > Ophiodermatidae > Ophioderma > Ophioderma brevispina. The sequence goes on from JAMKCH010011067.1 coordinate 25,750, forward strand.
ATTGGAAAAAGTCAATTTGGTGCCAAACCTTGTTTTCAATACCCTGGATTCAGGAATATGATACTTACCTATAATATTATCCAAGTTTGGTGCTTTGTCCCCCCTCTCACCATAGTGGTGGGGGGGGGGGGGTTATTAACGCATGCCCATGCCTCAGTTCCCCCTTTGATATTTTCTATCATAGGGGTCGTATCATTTCGATGCCCTTTTTTGTTGGTGTCTTTGGAATATAATTAACATCCCGGTAATCAGAAAAAGTTATTGGTCGCATTTTGTTTAAAAGCGGTTTGGCGCCTCCGTGTATATGTTAAAATGGCCGCCATTTCTAAAGGATTTGCCCTATAACTTTGGTTCTGAGCAACATTGGAAGTCAAATTTGGGGACCAACCTATGTTTTTTTATACCTGGGGAGTTCAAAAATATGATAATCAACCTATCTAACCAGTTGTCCTTTAAACATATCCCTCACCCATGGTGGTGGTGGTGGGGGGGGGGGGGGGAGGGTGATCGGTGTTACGGACGGCCGCGTTCCGCCTCCCGCCCCAAGTCCCCCTTTGGAGATTTTCTATCAGTTCATGATTTGGTGTGTGGTAGAAAATTAACCGTTGTATAGCGTTGGGTCCCCTCTAATGCAAAAAAAAATCGAGAATATAACCAACATCCCACATTTCTATATGACATCATACTTTGTCCTGAATAAATGCGGATATGGAAACATTCCTAAAGCTAACAACAATGTGATCTCGCCGGTTTTTTGGCACAAAATGTTAATAAAAACAATTAGTTTATCCAAACATAGTGTTTGAATTGTAATACCGAGGTGACATGTGAACGTCCAACCCCAGTGTATGCGTGCGCACCGGCAAGGTTTATGCTTTTAAAACTCGCACTCAATCAGGTAGGATAAAGCTATTGGATACTGTAGCTGTATAGGCATATTTTCTACATTAACCTTCAACATGGTCAGTAGACCAGGTGCCAACCCGTGTTTGAGAACACTGCATGTCACTCATCTATATACCTGTGATAAAAAAATATTGAAGTTCTCACCAAAAAACCTCCCATTTCTCCTTAAGGATAACAGTATCTTAAATGGCTGCCATTCGGTAATCAATTTGTTCAACAATGTCGGTGAATTCCATTATATCCCATTCTTACCAATTCATTACCTACTAACGATATTCTACTGCCTCAGGGGCAACAGGTTCTGCAGTCAGATATGCCTGTGTCTTGCTTCTTGCTCCAGTCTTAGTAATAATACGCGGATCTGTATTGTTAAATGAAAACATTGTCTTGAGCCCAAGATGTGCTATAAATATGTTGATGAGGCCAGGCTCCTTTTTGTATATAGAATGGCAACTTATCGGCACTTTGAGTTTTGCAAAAGTTTTCTGAAATTTTCTTCCTCTGGGTGTTACACAGGATCTCCAACAGATATTTTTTGTGCTGATAAGCTTAATAACATAGTTTCTTTCCACAGCTGAATTACTTGTACTGATGGTGTTTAATATTTCAGACCTCGGTAAGAGCTGAAACAATGCGAGCTGGAAGGCTTTCATTATAAGAGCAAACCCCGTTCCACACACTAATTTTACCTCCGTCTTTTGCGTAATGAGTCAGCAGCTAAACATGTTGAAGCTGGCAGAGGCAGCGAACCTGTCCAGCCCGGAGCATCCCGCAAGGCAGGGCTCCATGTCGGCACGATGGTCAAATGGGGAGCCGAGAGTCCAGCCGCTCATCAACAGAAAGGTCGACGAGAGCGCAGTCCATTCCGTCCGCCGAGCCGGTGTGACTCCTCGACAGCGTCCATGCGCAACGCCTGCTGTCCACAATGCCCCCCCCGCCAGCACCGCATGCGCAATGCCCGAAAGCAACTGGCAGTAAACCCAGATGGAATGGACAAAGGCAGCCGCATGGTTCCCCCATGTCCTCTCGCCGTAGCCCGTGGTCCATTCTCCATGCGCGAGAGCTTAATTGCAAACCATGCTGGGGCGTCATATATTCTTCCAGCCAGGGCGACAGTGCGGCAGGGGGCATTGGACTAGCACCCACTCCCATGATGATCCCCGCAAGTCGCACAGGAGTTTAGCCCTCGAAGACTGCCTTCGCACAGTACTGACTCTAAGTGCTGCCGTCAGTAAAGCTCCGACCAAGTCTCCCTCCCAGACAAGCCGGTGCAGGACCGATGGTAAGCGGCGCTCCCTTAGGTTGATCCGAAGCAGGCGTTGAGCCTCCGCCTGAGTAAAGAAGGGCAAGACCGTCGTCGCAGCCATACCGCCTTCCAGCACGTGCCCCGGCCGCTTGAGGCAAATCGCCGACACCACCCAGTTCAACTCATGGGAGTCCAGTACTGATCCCCGTGTGTACACTCTGTTCCTCAGAACGACGCAGCCGACTGCCGACGGGTTGGGGCAGGATGTTGACCGTGGCCGGAGCGCTGTCCACCAGGTTGTGGGTTCACGGGTGATTTTGGGGAGAGCTTTGAGGGCACCTGTGAGGCTGTCCAAATTTATCCTGGAGTCGGGCATGCTGAAGCCATCTCTTGACGCAGTTTATCATGGGTTCAACCTGCAACCCTTCCTGTGGGTTTAACTGTACCTATACACCTGTGTTTGTAACAAGCTCGGGAAGTCCTGCAAACTATGACACCACCAGTGCTGGTGTGAAGAAGTGCCTTTGTTTACTAGGATCTTTTTCAACTATTTCTAGGGCATAAATCACCATCAATAATATCGGGCCTCTTCACACCTGTGGTAGCTTGATATTCATGGAGTTTGTTTTATGAACAATACCTCTGCATGTATCAGTAGTAGCAGTTATTACTCTGGTTTCGTGCGTATCTTGAATAGGTTTGTCACCAGGTACAGAGTGATGCCATCCTTGAGTGGATTTCTTCCACACAGTCTTTATAGTGTGAAGTTTGAGTATTGAGATCTTCTGTCAAAGATTACTCTTCCACTAGTGCACTTTAGCCATTGCTTCGAATTTAAGGCTTTGCACGTCTTAAACTGCTGGCATCCTATAACACAGAACCCTACCGTTTTCATATGGAGGAAGCTTTTGGTTGGCTGATAGCCTAGTACTTGCTCCTTTACTCCAGAGCATGGATACGTTAACCTTTGCGGTGCAAGGCAATTATTGGGACAAATTGTATTGTGCAACCACCCTATGTGAATTCAGCAGCTTCAACGGAAATGTTGGTGGCAGAATACTGAGTGCCATCCCCCACCCTTTTCTATTTTGGCTTCATTAGAATGAAATTCATAGCCTGGAGACCAAGGTGCCAGAGCTAAGTTACTCTAAGATGCCAGCCAACAGCCAGTTTCCCCATATATCAACTGTAAGAAAGGTGTCTTGTTATGGTACCATGGTGGTATTATAACACTAATATAATGCCGACACGTTTAAGACTGTGGCAAGAGACAAAGAATGGCTTACCTGTACCTTGCGGACCACTTAATCAAGCTAACGCAAGCAAACCAGTAGTCACTGATGCATATCACCGCATGTTGAGATTCCAAATAAACTCCATGGAACTGCCAAGCTACCACAGTTGTAAGCACACATGAAGTCCCTACAACATTGATGAGGAACCTATGCCCTAGTAAAAGGTGAAAAAGATTCCTAAAAGCTGACCTCTTCAGGGCACCTACTGGTCGTGCTTCACCCAGACGGAAGAAAGTTTTTTAATAGTATACTTCTGATCATATCACCTCTATGAGGGTAATAAAGCACCCACGGTTTAAAATATTGTTAAGGGCATCTTCTTTGTCAAATACCTGTTTTGTTTGGACATTGTATGGCATTCACATCCTTAAAGTAAAAATAAGGACCCATCTCCTTTTCCGGGGTGGCTATAAAAATTGTTTTATGATGAGAATCCTCAGAATCTAACTCATTGTTTTCGGAAAACATATTTGTTTCCATTAAACATTTTTAGCTGTAAATCTGGCAAAAATCACCACACGTTTCTATCATTTTGCTATAACCCAAAATGGTTTCCAATGCATTTGCTGCTTTTTATAGCAGACAATGGTTATGGAGAATGTCACAAGTGAGTTTGGTATTTGACATTTGTGGATAGAGGAGACCCACAACTATACAATGGGGGTAGAAATACCACCCAAATCATACACTGTTAACACTGTTTCATTGAAAATAACGGGGCTTTTGACTATGGCAGCTGGGACTCAACAACAGTTAAAATCACGTTTTTTAAGTCATTTCCACGTTTCGAGTCCCTTTTTACAGTTATTTCCACTTTTTGAGTCCCGGCTTGACAGTCAATGCCGTTATTTTAAAGATCATTTTTAAACAGTGTACGACCCTATTCAAAAATTCTCAGGGGGGACTGGGGTAAGGTCAGTGTAAAAATTTACCCCGACCTGATCCTCCCCCCCCCCCCACCATGGTGATGGTATTCTAAAGCACAGATTGGTCAGATTAAGGATATTATCTATTTTTGAACTCCCACTTTATTGAAAACATATGTTTGGGCTACCACATTTGACTTCCAATGTTGCTCAGAACCAATTATGGACAAAATCCTTTGGACATGGCGGCCATTTTGAAAATCCAAGATGGCACCAAACGCCTTTTCAGAGCAAAATGCGACCAATTCTTGTCTGAATACGGGATGTCTACTCTATCTCCATTGACACCAAAAAGCATCCCACATATCATCGTCCCTTATGTATAAGAAATCTCTAAGGGGACGGGGTAGATGCAACAGCCAACAACGACCCCCCCCCCCCTCAAGGTTGAGGGTTCTTGCAAGCACAGCTTTGTTTAGACTAGTTTAATTATCATATTTTTTGTAACTCCCAGGTCGTGAAAACATAGGTTTGGCACCAATTTGACTTCCAATGTTCCTCAGAACCAAAAGTTAATAGGGGGAAAATCCTTTGACATGGCGGACATTTTGGCCAATTCAAGATGGCGGCCAACGCTTATCCGAAAAAATGGCGACCAATACTTTTCTGAGACCTGGATGTCTACTCCTACATCTAATGAACACCAAAAAAAGCTCCTTAGCACAAAAAAAAATGCAACAGCTTAAAAGCTACATAACACCTACACTATAACACCTATAGATTATATCTATCGCTCCTCTTTCTACCCGTTTTCATACGTCAGTTGGTTAGAGCGCCGTGCCTGTAATACGGAGGATGCCGGTTCGAGTCCGTCCCAATCGCACTCTTTTTTTTTTCAACACTTGTGGTGCGCTGGCTATCCTCCGGTACAGATTAATAATATCCACACTGCCAGTTGACCGCAAAAATGGAAACGTTACTGAAGCTTAGGCGGTGTATTTCGGTGATTCCCATATCATTCGTTTTTACATTTTCATCGAGATTATCCTTGAACAAAAGCTTATTCCACAAAATTTGAGATGGATTCCGAACTTGATGGTTTGGTGTTATGAGCAATGCTTGTTTCCCACGTTCCCCTTGGCCACTCTCTCTGCTGTAATTTCCGTCCGTTGACTGACAGAAATACGAACGTAAGATAGGAACACATGGATTACTATTAAACAATGGTGGAATATAAAATCTCAACTTTGTTTTTGGTAAGGGCACGGGCTATCATCACAAATACCCCTTTTAGTGTACACTTTCACAATTTATCTCCAATAGGTTACAAGGCTTTATCTGGAGTTTACACCGCTTAAAAGGTACCATGGCCCGATCGCTAATAGCCTCGTCCCAGAAGCCCGGATTTCCAGAAGCGATCAACATTTTGGTATCAGGAAAAGAAAAAGGTCGCTACTTTTTTCTCATTTACCTTAAATCTTAGAGCCAAAGGATGCTTTTTGGTTTTGGCAGTTATAGCGTAATGTACCCCATTTGGTCGACCAATAGTAATTTTACACAGTATTCTATGGGATACAAAATTTCACGTTTTTAGCTCTCGCATCAAACTTTATTCTGATTTTGAATTCAAGCAATCTATCAAGTTAAATTTTCATACCTTTAAAACGGGCCATCCCCCTTTAAAGCCACTATTCAGCGATTTCTTCAAAATGTAAACAAATCGCGCCCTCTATTTTTCATTAAAGTGAACTTTTGACTCTTGTATTGGAAATGTTTGTAATAAAGATCCATGTAAGTGGCTAGCGTACACGCCGTAATTTGTCAAGACTGATTATTGGTATTTGATCTTTCTATAAAATCGAGATCCGACTATCTAAAAACAGTCGTAATGCAATCTTTCCAAGACCGCTTCGCTTCAAAATGTTAATTGTCACCTTACAGTAATATCTGGTATGGATATGACCTAAATCTAGCAATTTAGAGACAAAATGGGCATAATGATTTTGTAAAAAATTACTGAATTTCGCTTTAACTCGGAAAAAAAATGAAGGGCTCCTTTCCTCAAGAATAAGGACGCTTCATCATATATATAAAACAAACTGACCGCCGATAAACGACCTTTATTGCTTACGATTTTTAATGTATTTTAACTTTCCCTTATTTGGGTTAGCAAAGCTGATATTCAAATATCAAGGCCTTATGGAGATAATAAAACAGTGGACCCCAAGACGTGAAACACGTGGTTATCTTGTGTAATCTTTTTTCCAGTCAATCCTGATATTCAGTATTCATGACAATAAATATCTAGAAAAGTCCAGATCTCACTTTTTCAGCATGTTATTCCAAAGGTATTCCAATTTAAGAAATTCTTTTTTTTCTTCTAAACATGCAGCTTCAACAATTTGAACTTTTAAATAGCAGATGACATAAATCAATCAACGTGGCGACACCAAAGCAATTCAATAATCAATGTGGCATATATTTTGTATGATTTTTATTTAAAGTGGATACTAACATTTGTTGTTTTTTAATCTGCAATCATTACACATTGGTTGTTTAATAGGTTGCAGTAGCCGCTACGACGATTCGCCTTCAGCATCATTAACTTCGCACCCATAATCCGACCATTCACCATCGCTGTAAAAGGAAGGGCTTATTTTGGAAATCAATGTTCGCTGTTATGTATTCCACTAACTGTATCCTGTGAAATTTTACACAGGATGGCACTGAAGCAGAGCGGCACGTTATTTTCCTTATAATAAAGTTTCTACACTAATCTCCATAAGATTGGAAATAGAGGGCGCTATGCTATATCACTATACGTCCATTGTCATATCTCTGACTATAATTTTTCGAGATCCTTCTTTTCAATAAAAAATTAAAAATAACAGGAAACATTTTCTCATGTAAAATAAAACGCGTCGCAAACACATTTACTCTTTCATCATTCCAATAACAACAAAGAGGTTGCAGTTCTTCATTTTTTCTTCTAATCTGTAGTTTTGCTTGAAATCCTAAGACATAGAAGACATTATTATTCATTAAGAGCCTATTTACATATTATATCTGTGGTCAGGGACACAACTTCAGCCCTAGCCGCAAGTTTGCAAACCACATCGCCCTATGTACCTGCTGCTGTTTTCTTTCTTTGTTTTTTTTTAGAAAAAAATTCCTTTGATTCATGAGATGCAGTCCTGCTGCCTTTTGTTTTAAGCTCATTTACAATATCTTACATGTGATCCTTGGTGCCAATCTGTTCTCACGTGATTTCATCTCGTTATTGCACGTGACTTCTGCACTGATAATCAACCCACTATGGTTTTTTAATTAGCCTTTTTCTGCATATCACAAAGTAATGCATATGAGAAGCCCGCGGTGACCTGCAAAATAGTCTGCCAAATGTTTTTTACTAACTTCCACAACTCCCGGAAAATCTCCTTGACATGCGCGTAACCCGTTGTTGATTCCTTTCAACCACAGTTGATATGCCAATTAGCGCGTTACGCCCGCGCAGTGTTCACGCGGTAGTGCGTTTACGCGGTACGCTTAATCGACGCACTGTCGTCACGTTTAGAACTCTGATTACGCGCAAGGATACAGGTGCAAACTGCAAAGCAACAAAACTTGCCAAAAACTATCGTTTTGCTTTCATATTTTTGCTAAATATTTATAGGAAGATTTTCTTGACTGGGAACATTTTAGTATTCTATGAGATTAATTATGTTGCCTCTATACACGATATGAAAATTTTCAAGAAGATTTGCGTTGTTGAAGGGATTCAACATGTTACAGATTGGTTCATCACAAATCACACTACTCTGCATCCGATGCGCCGCGTATTTTTATTCCGCTCGGGCGGCTAAAGCCGCCCTCGCGGGATAAAATATGCGGACGCATGGATGCATCCGTTGTTGATTGTGAAAACCACTCTGTACCATGTTTGAATCTAATTGACCTACTGATCCAAATCTTGATGATGCATCTCTGGTCCTCCTTTAGCATTTTGAGATATTAAGGGTTAAGAAATCACATCCTATTCTAGAAGGTCGGGGAAGAAGGTTTGAAGAAGTTGTTGGCTATATGAATGATGCTTAATTAGAATTTTCGGGTCCCAACCTCTGGGAAATGTAGGAACTTTATAAAAATAAGGGGTTAAACAAACTAGTGCAAAGGGGTAAATTTGAAATCAAGTCCATTGTAATTGTCCGTCATTATAAGGATTTAGAAAAAGGTATAGTTGGGGTCTAGGTTCGACCTTTGTCCAAACTGGACAACTAATCAAAATACGTCTACACTCTATTGCTGACCATAGCTGATACAGATGTGCAATTTGACATGTTAATAGTGTTCTAATGGACAGAAAGCATTTGAAGATAACATTTGACCTTTGACCCCAACAACTCAATTTACGATGCAGAGGTTTTGATTTCTTTTAGCATCTTCGACAAATGTCTAAAATGACATATTACCTTCTTAAGTGTAGGGGGGGGGGGCGTGAACCGAACATTTTGTTTTCCGTGGCGCATTTTTAATACGGTAAATTATTTTTGCGCAGAATTGTATTGTAATTGCCTAAATATCAGTTGCGCATGTTTTGATGGTAACAAATTAAACTCGGCCTTGTCGTTATTATGCTAATTTCAAAACTAAGCATTTTGGGCCACACTATTCAAACATGTTTTTTGCACCCTTAAATCGTACTGAATAACTCTTTACTTTATTTCTATTCAATAAGTAAATGTTATCTAATGTTCTTCCTATAATACATGCGGGAGAATTGGCGCGGTAGCGTTGTAAAAATCGGACCCGCCATTTTGATCGTTTTCAACAAATTTTCATTTTCCGTTATAAGGGATATGTTGATGTACCACCTCCATTAATGACGAATTGTAATTGATAAACATCTACAGCAAGTGTTTGTTGTGGTTGTGAGGGGGCACGGTGCAAGAATTGTACATTTGTGTTTAAAACTTTCCTTGACGTTCTATACATTTTTGTTCATATAATTTAGCACGTTTTTTGTCTTAGTTACAATACACATTCCTGAAAGTCCCTGTTTTTAAATTCTCTTACTTGTTTTCCTTTTTTTTTTCACTTATGATACTTTATATACATCGGGTTCTTGTAATGCAGCTGAAACGCTTTTCTTGACATTATTACAAATAACAGACGCAGAAATAACATCAGCTGGCAAAACGTAACCAGGCGATCCAGACAAAATTCGTGGTATTGACATTGAGGCGGCAAGACCCTTATAGGATACTCCGGTAATTATGCAATTGCATGTCGCCATCTGAAATAATGGAAGCAGTAAAAAATTACATGTTTTTGTCTTTACGTTCTAGAAAGAAGATAATGCTGCTAATACGACGACAACGACGGAGTTATTTTTGCCAAGCGTTTATGTAAGGGCCTAAATATAAGTTGCGCAAGATTTTGGTGGAAAAAATAATTCAAATTCGGTCAGTGGTGTTTTATACTCCTAGTCATAAAAGCATTTGGGCACTCTCAAAATTGTGTTTGCCCATAAAATCGCACCAGAATAACTTTTTTGAATGTTTATTTCAGCCATGTAATTGTATTGATGTCCTACTATTATGAGCCAAAATGTTATGGGAAAAGTCGTTGGGAAAGTGGTTTTCATTTTTGAGGGGAGCACTTGGGTGCGAGTTTTCGTCAAAGGGTGAATTGTTGGGACTAGTTCATGGTAATATTTTGGAAGGGATGGATCAATCAAGTAGTGTGCTGATACACCCAAGATATAATAAAAAACTCAAGGCTGTAAGAATCATTCCATCAAAAGCGGTGAGCAAAATATTTATTCCAACTTTTTGAGCAACATTGTATCTTGTCTAGATTTCTTAAATGGTTTACCCGTTCATAATGGCTATGAAGTTATAATTTAATGACTATAGAACCATTTGACTATTGCGCTACAAAAGGTGAGAGCACAGAACAGCTTTCCCACAATTCTGTTCAATGACATCAGCCTATCTGTATTATTGAATTGTACTTCAATTTGCTACAACTATTCAATTGTAGCAAATTGATTACCATGTCAATTTGCTACATTTGCAACAGCTGAGCACGACATATATTCTCATGGTAACCTGATGACTTAAAAAAAAAAAAAAAAAAAAAAAGTTGTGTCATTTGACAATGAGGCGGCAAGACCCTTATAGGATACTCCGGTAATTATGCAATTTGCATTTTCGCCATCTGCAATATTGAATCATGAAAAATTACATTATTTTTGTCTTTACGTTCTATACTCTGTCCAACTCGAAGTATGAAGTAGCGACGCGGGCGTATACATTGAACCGACTTTCAGCGCGCGCGTAGGTAAAGCACAAGCGCACTGCAACTGAAAGGCGGCACTGGGTGTACGCGCGCGTCGTCACTTCATACTTCAGACGAGACAAAGTATAGAAAGAAGATAATGCTGCTACTGCGACGACAACGACGAAGTTATTTTTGCCCAAGATTTTATGTAATTGCCTAAATATCAGTTGCGCAGATTTTGGTGGAAAATAATTCAAATCGGTCATGGTGTTTTATACTCATTAGCATAAAAAAGCATTTTGGGGCACTTCTCAAAATTTGTTTTGCCCATAAAATCGCACCAGAATAACTTTTTTGAATGTTTATTTCAGCAATGTAATTGTATTGATGTCCTACTATTATGAGCCAAATGTTATGGAAAAGTCCTTTGGGAAAGTGGTTTTTCATTTTTGAGCGGGAGAATTGGGTGCGCGTTTTCGTAAAGGGTTAATTGTGGACTAAGTTCATGGTAATATTTTCGGAAGAGACTGATCAATCAAGTAGTGTGGCAATATGCACCCAAGATATCATAAATAACTCACGCTGTAAGAATCATTCCATCAAAAGCGGTGCAAAATATTTTATTCCAACTTTTTGAGCAACATTGTATCTTGTCTCTGATTTCTTACATGGTTTACCCGTTCATAATGGCTATGTAAGTTATAATTTAATGACTATAGAACCATTTGACTATTGCGCTACAAAAGGTGAGAGCACAGAACAGCTTTCCCACAATTCTGTTCAATGACATCAGCCTATCTGTATTATTGAATTGTACTTCAATTTGCTACAACTATTCAATTGTAGCAAATTGATTACCATGTCAATTTGCTACATTTGCAACAGCTGAGCACGACATATATTCTCATGGTAACCTGATGACTTAAATAATATGGTATTAGGGTCAAAAGTAACGCTTCGTTTCAATAAACTAATCTAATTATATTATAATTAATATTATTCCATGTACGCTCCGACATGAACCTATTTTTTTCGTTATGTAAGTAATAATTTCTTTTTATTTTTTTTTTCTTTCGTGAATTTGTTCATGCCGGCCAAAAAGCGGCTATTTGGTTTGCCTTTTTCACCACCATAATGCACTAAAGTGTTAACTAATGGCTGTTGTGAGTTGAAAATAGACCCAAATGATTAATATAGCAATACATTGGGTGTTTTGATACAGTCTACCATTTTCATGGTGCCTTTTTTCCAAAATTGTAAACATGTGTCGGTGTTTCCCCTTCAAGGGACTTCTCAAGCTTTACATATAGAAATAATAATATTTTAATCATAAAAAATGAGCCCCTCACCCTTGAAAATTTGACCCCTTTTAATTAATCAATTCACACTTGTATACGCACGATTTCATGGGAATATGCGTGGTATGCGTGAACAATAAAGTTACCAAGACGACACCTGTCTTTCATCAAACGCCCTCATGTTTCTTTATAAGTGAAAATCCAAATTATTTTCAGTATGAAAGTAATAGCTTACCTGATGAGGCGACTGAATTAAAACTCTGTCCATGAATGCGCACATAATCGGAATCTGAAGAAGCACTTCCTTTGAATTCCCAACCTTCCTTTTGCAAGATGTAAGTTGATTGACGCTCAACTTTAGCAGCTGTATGATTAAACAAACGAAGTTAATCCGCTTTAGAAAGATGCCAATTCTGCGTAACTCTATTGAAGCAGAAACAAGTGATACTAAAAATTATTAAATTGATGGTACTGTTTGAAACAATATTCATTTGGTCTAAAAGTGTGTATTAAATCATTAATCTTTTCCTGTCCTTGGAGATGGCCAGCGGATGGCCAGCGGACATGAGCGTTGAAAAAAAAACACGTGAGCTTGGCCGGACTCGAAACCGCGACCGCCGCATTACTAGGCACGGCGCTAAAGCAAAATGAACTATCAAGGCAGGGTTGGTAGAGGTATCTATAGATGTAGGTCCGAAAGGTGTATTATGTAAATTTACCCTCTATACCGATCAGTAGTTCAAAGTCAAAGTGTATATGTTTCCATATGTTTGCCCTTGAAGAGTGGATAAATTACCTTCAAAATAATGAAGGTAATAATAAAAAATACTATATAAAATGAGATGATGCGACGACGCCACAAGGAAAATATACAGTGGCGGGTTGCCCCCGGTGATGATGACAATTATAGGACCACTGATCTCACCTACTGTGTCGGTGTTAATTGTCAGGGGTTCTTCAAGTGGGAGGTTTGCTGTGATTGCGTCCAGTGAATTTGCAACATTGTTGCAGAAATTGTCACATTGATTGGTGTGAAATTTCAATTTCGCTGGCTGCCGATGAAATACTCTCATCTACTTGTAATCTATAACCTCCTGAAATAATAATCGTACACAAAAGTGTAAGTGTTCCTTTTTATTGTCTAGGTAAAGTACTTCACGGAGCTTCAGTGAGAGACAAAAAAAAGTAGCTCTACTCTACCTCTACAATTGATTCGTTTCCAGCGACAAGGTCCCGGTCTGCATTCCAATATGCGGAGATATTCTTCTAAAGATTCACCCTCTGGCAATTCCACCGAATCATATTGCCGACAGTCTTCATTGGATGCTGTTAAAATAATAAAAAATATTGTATATGTATATGACAATAGAGTTGGAATGTATTCATGATCATAATATATAACATACTTGCTTAGGCGGAGCATCTTCAAAATTCCACTAAGCCACATTCCAATTTGTCGTCATTTTTACATCAAAATAACGGTATGGCAATCGGAAAATCCACAACTAAGAATTCTATTACCGCAAGTGATATTTTTTTCAGAATACGAATACGATGTCGTAATATATTTATTTGTTTAATTTGATTTTTGTCAATGATGTTTTTGAAACAATTTGTCATTCCTACAATTAGTACCTTGGTAAGTCTGGTTCATTTTATTTTGGCTTTAATTTGATGAACAGTACGTGACTATAGGATAAAAATGGGTTTAAAGATAATGAAATCACATGACAAACATGTGCCTTGTTGTTGAGTGTCCCTTTCCAGATATCTCAAAGATTTAAATTTGTAGCACAAAATGAAAGACAAAATCTGAAGGAAATCATTACAATTCTATAGAAATGGTAAATTTTAATAGCAATTTCTTCATTTAAATTCGATTCTTTCGCAGGCTCATTCCCTGCAAAAAAGAAGGTTAATATCTTTACAGGATCGGTAAAATGTTATTCAGGTTCGGTTAAAGACACGTAAAATATATTAAAATAAGAATAATTGGTGCATCATTTATAAAGCATAATGTCAGATTTGTTCAAATAACATGTATTTTTAAACTTGCTAGAATGTTTAGGAACTTAGTTTGTGTTACTCGAAGTGTACTCGGTGTGCTGGAAACGTACTTTTTAGTATTTAAAGTTCTACTTAAAATGTACTTGTTGATACCAAGAAAATTGTTCTCATTTACTGTTGTACTCAAAAAACACTTGTTGAAAAATGGTCTACATTCACGCTTGTACTCGAACAACACTTAAGAAAAAAAAATGTATTCGAAATTGTAAATTTTTGGTAATTCAAATGTCAATAGAGAATTCAAATGTCAAACAATAGGAAAGGACAGAACAAATATCCACTTGAAAAGATCAAAATCACAACATGATTATCAAATGTAATCAAATATCAATAGTAAAGTTCAATGTCCACACAATGGAAATCGTTATGTTATCCTGTGCTTATCAGTGCATGCCCTTAATTTCACCCAGGTAATTCAAATGTCATTTGGCAGTGAAATAGTATAATAACTTTAAAGAAAATAATGGTTTGACCTCAAAATAATTGCAACAGAAACTATTTTGGTGTTGTTATACTTAGATATAATGAGATATTATTGTTATTATCAAAAGTCTAGAAGTTTAAGTAGCGGTGAACATATATTTGGAGGGAGGCAAGGTTTGTAGAGGGGAAAATATTTTATAAACTGAATTTTATAAAATAAAATTTTATAAACCGAAATCTTTACCAACATTTTGGCCATTTCCTAAGGATTTAAAAAGTATAGTTTTCCTATCTGTCGGTTATAGTTTAATAGTTATCGGGCAATAAAGGTTCAAGTTCATCCTGGGGTTACATTTTCAGAATGCTCCGATTCTTTTTAAAATGGTCGCAAATTCTTCATATAGTCCAAAAGTACCAGAAAATATAATTTCACCATTGGTCACGTAAATAGAGGTCAAAATGTAACAATGGTTTACATATCCTATGCGGTCATTAATACCTAATTCTAATGCTAATTTACATACTCAATGTAGAGCAAATATGCATTTTCTGTTATAGAATATGACCAGACAAACAATTTGAGACTAGGTTTGTCAAAATCGGATCACTCTTGGAGAATTACCCCGGGATGACCTTGAACCGCTATGAGCATAGATTCCTGAAACTAATGACAGTAGATGTGGCAAACTATACCTTTTTAATCCTCATGGCCAGATGAATAAGTTGGTGTAGGATTCAAAACAATTAGACTTGTTTTACTTTTGACCCCTGTACAAAATTGACCCCCTATTTTTTACATGTTCCCCATTGTTGATTTTTCTAGACTTTTGACACATTATTCTGTGACAATTTAGAATTATAGCACAAACATTGTTTCTGTTGCATTTTTATTAGGCCAAAAACAAATTTCTTGCACAAAAACACCTCAAACATGCCTTACCAGAGAATATTAGACGGTGACATGCGGCGTCTTTATGACGCATTTAACCAGGGGGGGGGGACTACTTTGAGGTAGCCAGGCTTCTGGCTACAAACAAACGAAACACATGAACAAACAAACGAAAAGAATGTAATTCAATTAGCCATTTTTAACCCAGTAACCCTAAAACCAATGGTCATAGATGGTACAAACTATACATTTTTGGAATCCTTGTGAATAGACGGACAATATAGCATACATTTCAACATGATTGGAGTAATTTAAAAGTTTGACCCCTGTGTAAACTTAAATCGGCCCCTATTGAAAAAGTGACACTACAATTTGACGCCACTTACTACCTTGCATTGATGTAGAGGGTCCATACTAATAAAGTGTCAAACCTTAGATGTAGTCGGGCATGAAGGAACTCCCTAAATAAGGACCCTATGATATTCTGCTCCTGCTCTATTCTAAAAGAGTACCGTGGCTATGGAAGTTAAATTTCTGGATCTTTAGAAGATTTGAGGTGAGTTTCAGACTAAAAGTACTTGCTGTCCGGGACCCGTTACTTTTAAATATAAAAATGTACGTCGAATCAGGAGGAATACTAAGCTCCCTATTCAATCTGAATCTGTGTTAAATTTATACGTTCATGCGTGCCTCGGCAAGCGTATCCTAAAATTCAAACATGTAAATTACCTGTTACTATTCCAAAATGATAAATTTGTAAAATGTTGCTAAATTCAGTAACCCATATACCTACTTTTGTTCTCAAACTACTACTAGAAATTGACGATAAAACTCCAAAAGTGGATTATTTTTATTTTTGTATTTCTACAACGAGAGCTTTCAAGTCATCCATATATTCTGTGATATGTAGTGATTTCATATAGATTAGACACTTAATAGATTCCCTAGCTTTATTTGGTTACAGAAATAACTTATACTGAAAACAAAAGGTGATTTGTATATGCTTATATTTCAATAGAAAACATAGGTTGAATTTGCTATTTGCTCCAATAGGAATTAGAAATTTCATTTTTGTTCCTTTCAAATAACACCACAAATTATAACCCTACAAATTATCATTGGACCCGAGTTGTTCAAAACACGTTTTCAGGGTATTTGACGATGAATTTGAGAACACAGCAAAAGTGCCATCAACAGCATATAAAAACCATAACAAAATCACCGCACATATGAATTTGAATATTACCAGTGTTCGTTTGAGTTGAAGCAAAGGTGGGTGTCCGCTGATCTGTACTTGCTACTTCTTTCGTGATCCCCTGCTGCTTCTCAGTCACTTCTGTATCAACAGAAAAAATGCAATATCTAAATGAAACTGACTAAATATTAGTTAGCGATTGCGCGTCAAAAAGTTGATAGGAATTCGTTTGTGGGTGTATTGAAACATACTTCGGAAAAGAATTTCCCGCCCACTACAAGAAATGACAAGACAAAAAAATTAGGCACCCGATTTAGTTTGATGTCACATTAAAAAGACAAGCTCAAGAATTAGTAAACAGAACAAAATTTAGTAATGAGTGATGTTAGCTACTTGCTTTCTGATAGTCAAACTGTTAGTCAAAGTTGAGTAAACCTTACCCAAAGCAGAGTATATTGCACACATGAGTAAATATTTTAGAGTGTGTGATATGAATTTGACTATTACCAGTCTCTGACTGAGTCTGCTGTTCTGTACTTGCTACCTCTTTCGTCGTCCCTTGCTGCTTCGTTGTCTCATCTGTATCAATAGAAACGATGGGATGTCAATATCAGGTTTATCTTTTAAGTTTACATTTTGGATTGACGAGCGACATTGCTACATCAATCCACCCGTCCGTACTTACATCCAGGGGTCCGTTCCCGAAACTCAGTCGTAAATCTACGTGCATAATATTCACCCTGAAATGACCATTTGTCCAAACCACTGTGTACTGGTATGAAAAGGTCTGTTATGTAGGACATACGCATGAGTTAGTATACACGTAGGGTTACGCAAACAGTTTGGGAACGGGCCTCAGGATGACAGCTGAACACTAAGTAGTCCTTCCAGCATAGCTGCTGGCGGCTCACAAAAGGGTAAAATTCGGCTTTGAAGGTAATTCTAAGCTGATAATCGCCAAACAAAGTAACTTATTTGCGCCAAAAGCTTTGCTCATTGGATAGTCTGCCTTATGCAGGGGGGCTTCAAATCTCAACCGCCGGGTGATTGGCGGTTCATGGCGGTTGAGCCACGTGTAATTGTTTAGAATAGAAACCGGTTCCACCGGGAAAGAACCGGACGGAACCGGCAAGTAACCGGTGGTTGAGTTTTGAAACCATCCCTAAACTACTTGCATTCTGATTGCAAATCAAAAGTCTCATGTGTATAAAAGTATAATTATAATGTATATAATGAATTTGTTGATTCATATATGCATATACTATCATTATCTTATCAAATCACAAGGTCAAGTTTGAAAAAAATATAGGGCATCGTAGCGCTATTGGAATTAATATTTTATCGTAAAATTGTTTTTGTCGTGTACAGAACTAAACTATTATGAATCAGTTTTCAGGTCAGCACAGGTATTTGACTCATCACACTATGCCACTATGTTTGTCATAGAGCAACAGAGTATAGCTTATGTTCACCAAAAGCTTTGCTCATTGGTTAATTATTTTAAATATTACTTAAAGTGTATACTTTGTACCCGACCAGGTATATTTGTGGAGGTGACCAATAGTTAGAAAAAGCACAAGGAATAGCAAATACGATATAACAAAGTGTACTCAAGAGCAATATAAACTACTTGCGTTCTGAGGGCAAATTCAAAGTCTCATGTGTATAAAAGCAATTTGTAATAATTTTTATTGATTCATATTTGCATTTACTATTATTATTTTATCAAATTTGCATTTTCTTAGGATTTGCCAATGATGTGTGGCAACTGTAAAGTGTCGTCTACAACACAACACAACAAACCTGTAGAAAGATAACGGTGAAATAAATAAATTGATATGGAATTGCCTATTACCGGTGTTTGACTGAGTTGAAGCAAGGATAGTTCTCCGTTGTTCTGTACTTGCTATCTCTTTGTTGGTCCCCTGCTGCTTCGTTGTTACGTCTGTATCAATAGAAACAATGCATTTAGTATATCTAAATTAAGGTTCATCTGTGAAAAAAGAAAGAAACTTATATTTTAAACTGAGTTTAGAGTCACTGGTGTCAATATATAAGAACACGTATGTGGGATAGTAGGAGGTAACCTGAATTTGAAACCTGGGTAAAGGATGCAAAAGGAAAGAAGACATTGTTTTTTCCAAATGTATGCCAGCAAGCTCCGCGTTTAAGGGTTTAAAATTATAACATGTGTTTAGTAATCCATGCCCAAAAATAGTTCACATCCTGTGATGTTTTAATTTAACAATTGTTTTTAAAATTAGTTCATTTGGGAATATTGTCTATAGATGACGTGCATCACAGTTCAATATGAGACTCCAGAATTATGCCTAGTAAAACTCCTACTGATTCTATATAGACTCCATCCATATTTTTGGAATCAACACGTAAAACAATTATTTACTCATGTTGAGTAAAAATGCACACTTTTTAAACACTTAAGTGCCCACGGGGGGGGGGGGGTTTTCCCTAAGGGACCACCCACCGATTTTTTCGCGCTGGGCCGCTTTAAGCGTGGGATTTTTGCGCCGAAATTTTTTGTATGTCTGACTTTTAAATGCTCTTTCTTTTCATACCAATAGGTTAAAATTGCCAAGCCGTTAATGAGTTATTAGTGGGGTCCCCATGGCAACTCCCCCCCCCCCACTTGGGCACTAACGGAAGTCCATTTCAGACTATTTTTTTAAAAATACGAATAAAAACCAAGAACCAAAGCAATTTTTTTTGCTGATCTCAGTTACACATACATGTAAGTCACCAATTATTGTAACATTAAAAATTAACCCTTGTGTATGTGCTGGAAACAAGCAATTTCATCAGGATGTTGCACACCGTTACTGTACAAACTCATGTGGAACATGACGTGCATTTTGCAACACCCGTAAAAAAACAGGATTCCTAAAACTTCTAGTTTTTGTGTTAATATATGTAATTTGGGTCTTCTAGAATAGAGATCGACATCATAAGTTTTCAAAATGTTTGGTGTAAAGGCAAGGCTCATTTGAAGTTTCCGTCTTTTTCCCCAATTTTCGCGTGTTTTGAAAACATGTTTTTGCCCAAAATTTGTCAGCAAAACTAACAAATTTTCTTTTTTTGTTGCTGATTTGGGTTGTCTTATGACCCTTCACATGTGGTATAGAATTTCATGCAAAAATTCCCCTCGGGAAAGTGGTTTTTCCTTATGGGGGGTCCCATGGAACCCCTCCCCCTGGGCACCCAACGGGAGTGAAACGCCTTGGTCACTTAAGTGTTAATGTGAGTAAAATCTTAGTCCATTTGAGTACCCTTACCAATTGTTGACTAAATCTTAGTCGTCATTGTTGGGTAAAATTACTCAGCTTGTGTAATGTTACTCAACTTTGACTAAGATTTTACTCACCATTAATGAGAGCGTGACGTGTTTTACTCAATATGTTTTGGGATTTAATTCTGCACAATTGTCAAAGACATGGGCAACTACTAGTTTTCGGGTTTTTGTATAAGAACATTTGGCACCAATTTAAAACAAACTGATGAATCCGAATTTCCACAGATAGACCTTGAATATTTTTGTCTTATTTTGACTGGAATACAACAGGAGGTTTGACCAAGTATTTGATATGAATTTTTACTATTGCCAGTATTTTGTTTATGTTGACACGAAGAAATTTTCTGCGTTTTGTGCTTGCTAACGCTTTCGTGGTCTCTTTCTGTTTGTTTCACTTCTGTCTCAATAGCAACAATGCAATATTTCAAACTCAAACGACTCACCAATTGTGCGGTCCCACACATCATATCAGCACGCCGAAGCTGATGAATCTGAAATTTCTCCCCTAGTGAACATGCAACTATGTTGCTTCATAGTTATTGTAATACAAGTTGAAAATTGGACAAACTATCTAGTATGAGTGCGACTATTACCAGTATTTTGATGTGTTGACACAACGGACGTTTTCATTTGTTCTGTATTTGCTAACGCTTTCGTGGTCTCTTGTTGTTTCGTTGTCACATCTGTATCAATAGAAACAATGCAATGAGCAATTCAAATTGACTAACTCGTTAGCGAACGATTGCGGGCAACAGCAACCCACCGAAAGAGATGAATTTGAAAAAGTCTTCCTTAGTGAACTTCCACTTATTTTCCTTTATAAATATTGAAGTACAACCTGAAGGTTGGACAGACTATTCAATATGAATTGGACTATTATTACCAGGGTTTGGTTGAGTTGAAGCAGTTGATTAGTAAGCGAACAACAATTGATTCAAAAGTGATGCTAGCTACTTCCATTCTGAGTGCAAATTCAAAAAAATGTTAGGAATGTATTTGTGATTCATTTATCCATGTTTTCCATATCGTATTAAATCTATATATGTGAAATCAAACGACATTTCAACTCAACTTTGACTAAGATTTTACTCAACGGAAAGAGTTGTTCCTTTTAATCAACATTGATTAAAATATTTAAAAGTGTATATAAATAAAGACGTTCAAATAAATAATTTGATATGAATATGAATTTGCTTATTACCAGTCTGTGGCTGAGGATGCTGGTCTGTACTTGCTGCCTCCTTCGTGGACCCTTGCTGCTTCGTCGTCACTTCTGTATCAATAGATAGAAGCATTATTATTTTCAATTTACTTATTAATACTTAATTTACTTATTCGCACCAGCATCATATCACAAGTGATTTTTTTTAAAACCTTCACTTCACAACATCACAAAACTAAACAAAACCTAAAATATAAAATCATTATACCAGGCGGTGGCGGCCATGCCTCATTCATTATAGCAATTCACCAAAAATGTCAAAAGAAATTACAGCAATACGGAGTGCAAACCACAAACCAATTCGGGTGCTTTGATGTGGGTCGGTCATGGGTGTTCCCATGACCTACATACGACATCGTCCTCGTTCGTTATTTATACAACAAAAAAAATCAGAAATAACCCTTCCAGTGGAGTTGATTCTTCAACTCTAACGCTTTTGGAATAAGATAATATTCCTTGACAACATATACAAAATACAGAATTTTTCCTTAAGATTTCACTTTTACGTGTTAAACCACATGTAATGTCCTGATCTGCTTCCAGGTAGTCCCACTTCTGCAAAGAAACCTTAGATCGGCCGATTCTGGTTCCAATCTGTTGAGGCATCGTCATTCCGCCCTGAGTATGCAGCTCCGGGTGGAAGATGCTCACCGGGTTCAATACCAATAGATGTTACTTGGTTGATAGAAAGTCTTAATTCTTTCCACAATGCGACTCTCTTAAGCTCCTTAGAGACTGATTCAAGAGGTTGGACTTTGCTTAAGAAACTCTCTCTCTGGATTTAAGGCGGTTGACAGCAGGTCTCTCTCCGGGTGCTTCACATTACTTGGCAGCTACGTTCTTGCATGCTCGCTACACTACGGCGGATGTCTGGTGGAACAATTCCTACTAGGATATATAAGTTCTCTGTTAATGTTGGATGAAGACATCCTGGGATAAGCCGGCATGAGGCATTTAATGCTGAATCAAGCTTCTTGGCATGGGTTGATCTTTCCCATACAGGGCAAACATACTCTGCACAGTAGCACAGGGCAAGTGCCTTTGATCTGAGGGTATGTGGGCGAGCACCCCATCTTGTGCCAGTGAGTTTGTTCAAGATTTTATTGCGTGAACATACTTTACTCTTCGTCTTCTTGATGTGGGTCTTATAAGAGAGAGTGCAGTCCAAGGTAACTCCTAGGTAGACAGGGTTATCGCAGTGCTCCAGGGGTGTTGCAGACCAGGTTACTTTAAGCTGACATTTGGCTTCACGGTTGCTAAGATGGAAAGCACACACCTGTGTCTTGGATGGGTTTGCACATAGGTGGTTTTCCTCGTAGTAAGGAGTGAGTTCATCCATAGCTTTGGAGAGTCTCTCTTCAACAACTGTGAAGTCTGCATCTTGTGCGCTAATTCCAAATCAGACTCTGGTGTAGTAAGCCTACCTCGCTAGTTACTACTCGCCAACTTACGGGAAGTTGCTAACGTGTTAAAGGGTATATGACCTCGCTATTAATTTTACATCATCATCCACCACACCATCAAAGTTACGGAAAATGAACCAGAGATTTACTGTATTTCAGGTTCAGCAGTCATGAATGGTAAAATTAAAAACACCAGCGACGTTAACATGGAAAAAAAAACCTTATGTTATGCCAGATATTCGTTGTAATATTTAGAGCAACTTTTGAGCGAGGCATGTATGTATGTATGTATGTATGTATGTATGTATGTATGTAATGTATGTATGTATGTATGTATGTATGTATGTCTGTATGTATGTATGTATGTATGTATTTATGTATGTATGTATGTATGTATGTATGTATGTATTTATGTATGTATGTATGTATTTATGTATGTATGTATGTATGTATGTATGTATGTATGTGTGTCACTAAAATGTTATTTTTTGTTTTTTTATGAAGCAGCCCACAGCTTCTTTAACTATAGTAAGCGCGAAAGCCGAGAACTATTAAATCAACATTTGCTTTTAATTCTTTAATTTCATGGATATATATGTTTACATAAGTCTTTGATAATATACCGAGCAATATACCATTTCCACAAAATGCTCATTATGATTTTGTTAAGAATAAAGTTATATGAAGTTGATAGCAATGATAAAAGTAGCAAATTGGACGTGATTGTGATAATTTCTGAACTTCAATGCACCTATAGCAATAAATAATAAAACAAATCTCTGTATCTAACAATGTAGCACATGTAGGCCTTAACATTAAAATCGCGACTTACCCTGCAGGTGTCATTGCTCACAGCAAGAAAAAAAAAGAAACAATAAGATGTCGGATAAGTTACTAGTCTAGTATATATTCCTCCGCATTTGAGCAAGCCTAAATCGCGAGGTCACATTAGCAATATAGAAATTTAAAATGGCTGCCGGCATCCATCTTGTAAATTACCAAATTGTGTATCTCTTGAACAATGTAACCTACAAACATGGAATACGTGACTTTTTTGACTAATCTGATGATCAGGAGTCCATTCCTGAAGTTTTTTTTTTAATAAGAGGTCATCATTACTGTTTTCTTCTTCTTCTTGCGTATGAGACAGCAGCTTAATGTGTTAAATTTGGTGGAGCTAGCTCACTGTTGATTGGTTGGTGTTTGAGAAGTCTATATCCACCGGTGGATGAAAGGTAGGGCATTCAATGAGAATGTGATCCGCAGTCTATGATGGGGAGCCACATTGGCAGGCTGGAGATGGTCGCAGCCTCCATCGGTGCATATTGCTGTTGAAAGGACCGACTCCTGTGCAAATCCTGTTCAAGGTGACCCATTCCTTACGTGGAAGATTGCTACCAGTTGGGAGTTCTGTCATAGGTGTGATAGTGAATTGATTGGTCTTGGGGTATCTAGCCAGGTAGTGTTCCATGTCTGTAAGGTGTTGAATGGGGAGCTGGAGAGTTTAGCAGCGTGACGACAGAAAGGTCGACGAGAGCGCAGTCTCTGTCTACCGAGCTGGTGTGATTGTTTGACAGTGTTATGCAGCAGGTGATTGTTGTCTAACAGAGCCTTATTCACCAGTTTATGTATGTGGTGTTCTCTCTGAAGCACTGCAGGTGCAATGCCTGAAAGCACTGGTAGAAACTCAGACGGATTGGGACGGAGGCAGCCAATAAAGGTTCTCATGGTCTCGTTGAGTACTGTGTCCAGCTTTTTTGTGTGAAAGCTATTGCACCTTGCTGAGGCGGCATATTCAGCAGCGCTGCAGACCAGAGCCAGGACGGTGGTGCGTAGAGTGAATAGACTAGCACCCATGAGAGTCCAGCAAGGCGGCACTGGAGGTTATTCCTCGAAGATACCTTTGGACATACTGACTCGAGGTGCTGCCGATAAGTAAGCTGCCGATCAAGCTTCACTCCCAGATAAGTGGTGTAGATTGGTTTGGAGATGCGCTACAATTGAAGGTTACTTTGGAATCTGGCGAGTAGCCTCTCGTTGGTGGTTAAATGAAAGCCAGTTGCGGTGGTCTTAGCTTCACTCGGCTTGATTCTCCATGTCTTGAGATAGGGCCATATCTGCAGTAAGTGTACTTTCTACTTCAGTCCGAGTGAAGAAGGGTATGACCGTCGGGCGTAGCCATATTGTCTAGATGCTGTTTGAGGTAAGTCGCTGATATACAAGTTCAACAGTATGCTGCAGTAAGGTCCACCAAGATGACGCCTGCCTTTCGACGCTTTTCAAAGCTCTCCTCAATATAATTTGTGAGTTTTACAATCTGATGGACAGTGTTCTGGGTACGGGAAATCCTGTTTGTTCTTCAGGCAGATGGGATTCGACGACTGGTTCCAGCCGGGCCAGGATCAACCTCTCAAGGAGTTTGAAGGAAACACAGTAGTGATATTGGGCGGTAGTTCTTGGGGTTGTCAACAGGCTTGTTTGGTTGGGGAGTGCGATGATGGTAGCCCTCCGCCAGATCTTGGGTAAGGACTGGTTGATAAGGCAACATGTGTAGAACTCCTGGAGCCACTCAAGACATCGTGGGCCACGGTGCATCAGGAACTCCGCTGGTATAGTTATCAGGCCCATGGGCTTTTCCACTCTTTAATTGCTGATAGCAGAGGTGAGCTCATCTAGTGAGTAGGGTGTTGAAAGTGACCCGCCCATGCCAGCTAGGGTCTCGACGAAAGTTTTTTTTTAACAGAGCAAGTGTGATTCTTATCAATATCGTTGAAAATGGCTTTGGTGTCGATGGCTGAGCAATACGATACTTTGGTGGGGATTGAATATTTGGATTTGGAGTATCCGTTGCTACGTATCTTTGATATATGTAGGTCGTGAGACTGTAATTTGGTGAGAAGAAGAAAATATTAACATTTGGAACTTGTGCCTGTAGATTATTTTGCCTGCCTCAAAACCAGATATGCATCAAATCTGTTGTTTTCGGTAGGTTTCTGTATTTTTGTTCAATTAGAAAATACATTTTGCTGCAGCTAATATCATGTATGGGTCTAAAAAGTTACGTGTCATTAACGTAATCAAGTTTGGAAACATATCTTCAGTGTGTACCAATTTTTGCAGAGAGGAACAGAGAAAACATTGATTAGAATACATTTTATTGCATGACACTCGTCTGGGACCCCGTATAGCTATAACGATTAGTGTTTTAAATCCTTAAAGGAAATATGTCATGATTCGGAATATTTGAAAATTTTTGGTATGGATGGAAAGCTTAAGTAACGTAAATTATACTAGAAATCAAAATATGTTGAAAATTAGTCCACAATTTTTTGAGTTTTTGCCCTTTTAATTTTCCCCGCCCAATAGCTTACTCGAAACGATTCCGACAATCCACATCGAAGGCAAATGGTGACGTCAAGTGATGACCATCATATCGCAGTGTTGCCACTTTCCTATTCGAGTAAACTGCCAGGGGGGGTAGGACATGCCCATCCTAACAGCAACAGCTGAAATTCAAATCGGCATTAACATCCGGCGTGACTAGATGCTAGTCTCTTTCAAAGACGTAACGTAGAGGGGCGCTAATACGCGTATCGGACGGTTACACTTAGACTTGCCTAAAGTCTAGGCCTGGTCATGAATATTTAAATCTAATGACCGTTATTGGAAATTACACTATTTTTGCGGCGGGTTAATCCACGTACCCCGATTGATTTTGAAGTCAATAATTTATCCTTTATTATCATATATTACAAAGATGTGATTGAACTCGTTTTTAAGAGAATTTTGTAATGAAACTGATACACAGGCTACCATAGTCAATGCACGTAGCAGTTCCCCACCACAAATTACCGTTTGGAAATCCCCAAAGCCCCCAAATCGACAGGTCGTGTCCTACCCTCCCCCCCCCCCCCCCACCCCCGTGAACTGCGATCGATGTGTTTTTTATATCATAATAATTAAACACACGAAATGACAAAATATGTCATTCTGTAACTTATTTTCAATTTTATTAATCCTCAATATTACAGTGTCAGCAATGACAAAAAATAACAATTCGAGTCAACACGATGTTTTGGTCATCACTTTGACGTCACGAAGAGAGCAAAATTGGGCGCTTTTTGATCAATGAAAGCATGCGAAATATCCGCCCAGTTCTCTTCGTATGGCACAAAAGCAAAATAAAATGCCTCATTTTGTTAATTTTACATCAAATTGTATTATTTTTTCGGGAATTCGTGTTGTATTACCTATATTTTTATTAATGTAAGTCAAAACTGAGCTTGACAAAATCTTGACATATTTTCCTTTAAAGGTACTTACAACCGGATCAAAACGTATAATTTTTTTTTCATAGGAAGGCATACCCAAATCCCAAAATGATATTTGAATCCCGATATACCATTTATAAAATGACAGTACTCTACTTTTTTTTCGCTACAAGAGCCTATAGATAACTGCACTAATAATTTTCTGAAAACGAACAATCCATCTATAATTATAGCTGTAGCATCCAAATAGGAAAAGTTCAGCCATTTTTGCAGGTGAAATAAAAAAATACAAACTTTCTAACG
The DNA here is from genome assembly GCA_023653785.1 of Ophioderma brevispina. NCBI lineage: Eukaryota > Metazoa > Echinodermata > Ophiuroidea > Amphilepidida > Ophiodermatidae > Ophioderma > Ophioderma brevispina. The sequence continues at coordinate 52,723 of JAMKCH010011067.1, forward strand.
ATACCCAAGATCTCAGGTTCGATGGTGTGAGTGGCGTGGGATGGTGGCTGAGGATCGGGTAGTATCCCTTTTTAAAGAAATACACCATTAGATAAAAGCTGTCAAAGTGCGCATTCTAAAAGTAGGGAACAGTATTTCAAGCCTTAAAAGTAATTATTCAAAAAGCCGACTATATGATTTCTATTTATGATTTCTATTTAATGGTTTCTCTTCTTCGATGCATTTTGATGAGAATCCATGCGTAAACCAGATAGGCGTGACTTATTGATCACTGGCTCTTAAAGCGAAGTGATGTCGGATATACACATTAAAGGTCCCAGGAAATGATATAAACCTACTCCAAATCTTTATACGGGACATTCCATTCCAATAAACAGGGCCAAAAACAAAGAATACACTACCAGTGACATATTAGTGAAACTATTGATTTCAGTCATTCATGAATAGATTCACACCAATCACCAGGAATTTTGTATTACCTCTGAAAATCAATAGTTTCACTGATGCGTCATCACCACCCAAATTTGAATGCTTTTTTCTTCCCTCCTTGTAGACTTGACACAAACCACATCAATTCTTTTGCATATCCTGGGCCTTTTTAAAGCCCCTCTTCAGGTCGCAGCGAGCCGATTTCCTTTTTTTTTTTTCTGCGCGAGCATCGTAACAACTTGCATGCGTGACAAAATCCAGCCAGCTATTGCGCACGCCAATCGCTCCCTGCGATTGGAAGTATATCATCGGCTATAGTTGACAAAAGCCACAAACTTACTTAACGGTGTAACCGAGCTTTGAAAAGTACCCTAGTTTTCGAGTTACCCCTCCCCTCGGGACAACAAAACACAACCACCTTTATGAAAGATAAATATATGATATTTAGAAATGATGCTTTAATGTTGAAGTATTTGATGGCAGGGATATTTCTGATTTCTAAGCCAAAACTCTTTTTTGGGCTGCAAATAAAATTTTTTTAAAGTAAAATATATTACAATCTTGTTTTTATGGTATCTTCTTGTTATTGGTATCATGTTTTATACATTGCATAAAGGGTTCAGGTAATACTCGTTGTGGTGGCATGTGATAAAAAGTATGTTTTTTAGGAAAAAGTGTGATTTTGGGGCTAAAATTCTAGACCATTTATATATTGTATAAAACAGAAATCTATAATATAAATGGTAGAGATTGATACTATGGCGTCATGATTAAAATTTGTTTTGCTAAGAAATTGATAAATCTTGATTTTCTTTTTTTTTTTTGTAGCTCAAAAACGATTTTTTTTTTTACAAAATAAAACCCTGCCACCAAAGTTTTTGATCACAACCATCAATTTCCTTAATTATTTATTACTATCTTTCGAATAGAAGTGGTTGCGTTTTGTTGTACCGAGGGGAGGGGTTGTCGACAATTTTGCAGTCCAAACCGCTCCACTAACAGTGAGACACATAACCTGTCACATTCATTTATAGTCAAGACAATCGCCAATCATAATGCTTACATAATTATAAAGGGAATTATAAAATTAACATCTATTTTGACTCAATTATTGCACATTTTGAAGCTTTTATCTACAAAAACAGATCATTTGCACGGCACGTGTTATCTACTATAATATACATCTTCGGCTCTTTCAATTTCGGTATCAACACATCCCCCTCCCATATTAAACCATACCGGTATACCCTGTTTTGGGGAATTATGGACGACGCACCATCTAATTGTTGTAGAAAACAAATTTCAAAATGTCTTTGCACATAAAAATGACCATAATAGTCATTGCTACTCGGTTTGCCTGTCGCAGTTCCGCCATAGTGCATGAATTTAATTAAGGGAGAGACTCTTCAATCTTCAAATTTAAAATTTTTCCTGGTGTAAACTAAAATGTAATTATTTTTTGATAGCTATGTGTCCTTTACGGTGCTATTCACCTTTATTATGGTGATATTCAATATTTGTAAGACGGATATTAATATATTCAGTAGCTGTATGCAGTTTTCCATGTCTTCAATTGTAATTAAGGAAATGCAAGTTATATATTATGATTAAGTTATATTGGTTTATGCCGTCCGCCGGTTTATGGAACAATGTTATTACTATTTTTTATAATACATGTACCACTTAATTGCATAATTGCAGAAATGTGGACTCAGGATTTCTTTTTTGCCCGTCCAGTTTTAACGAAACAGTATTTTGGCCAATATAGGTTTTAATTAAGTAACCTTCAGTTGATTAAAAAAAGAACTTGAAATCCGACATCTCGTTTCGGAGAAAATTAGCATGGTCCCACTTGGCCCCCTCCCCATATGCACCAACGGGACGGACGGTGACTAAATTAACATAAATGTTACCTTTGACCTTTGATATGTAAATGTAGAATTTCTGTAGAAATAAATGGTACAATACATGGTTCGAAAGTAGGTCTCATAAATAATTTTAAAATCAAACGCTCATATTTTGGGTCTACGCAATCATTTTTGTCAATTTTAACGGTTAACTTAAAATGTTATTGCACAAAGTACGAGAAGAAGGGAAAAATGACCGTTTTTCGCGCGGATGAAAATTAATGTTTCGCCCCTAATTTCTGAAACGATCAATATTTAAATTTTCTTTCAGTAATAATGTATTGTTTAGTGTTATTACTATCCTCAATTTTGTGATGGCAAATATTATTCTATTTCTGTATGTAACTAGAGAAATACTCCTAGCAGAGAAAGTTCATGAATTATTTGTAATATCATTATAAAAGAGCAACATATGGAAATCCCCTAATGATAAAGGAGTAGTTTACGTCTTTACAGAGACTTTTCTGGAAATCTCTACTCTGAATAGCTCGGCTTTTTTCCTGGTGAATATTTATGTACTGTACATTGAAAAAATGACATGACAGGAAAAAAAAGGAATATTTTGTATATTTTATTTAGTAGACGATTTTATTTCATGATTTTTTGTGCGTTAAAATTTTAATATTTATATTAAAGACACTAAGTAGTTCTGCTTGTCCCACTGTGCAGTGTGACTCGAATAAAATGAATGTTTTTTTAACATTCTAAATTTACCTTTGCGCAAATAATGAAAGTTAAAATAATGAACGATGAATAATGAAAATGTCACGGGAAACGGGAAACTGGGAATTGACGTTAATAATAATAGTAATAATAGCCAGTTTTTCTATAGCGCTCTTCTGAGCGTATCCACAAGTCATTGGTAATGGCTTGTGGTGTTATCAGGATTTATTCAGCTTAGTAAGCTGATCCGGGGCCGCGTGTATCCATGATACGGACGCTCCTAACATGGTCCACTTTTTTGAGACTGGGGCGGATTGGGAACAATCAGGGGTTTACACCCTACTCTTATTCGACACTGACTGCGATGTAAATGTACAGTTGTGAATCTCTGTACACAGGATCGACGGCTTAACGTCCCTCCGAAGGACGGGATGCTTTCATGATTCATTTGCCCAATTCCAAGTGAACCATGGAGGATAGCGGTATTCTGTATTTAATCAATATCTCGTGTACAGATTAATTCCAGATTGGAGTCAGAACCCGAATAAATCCCAGCAAGTGACCCCACCGGGATTCGAACCCGGGATTATTTGGTAAATTTGCGCCACAGGCAAGCACCCTAACCGCTCTATAGCACTAAATCCCCGTAAACAGGCTCAAAGCGCTGTTGCCAATTATTATTACGCCGCCTTCAAAAAATCGTCACAATCATTTCGCTTCATCTAGGTGGCTATACTCAAAGACTTGCCTTACTTCTCAGCCTCCTCCTTCATAGCCTTTACCACTACTTTCTTTTTTTCTTTCCTCGCTCGCTTCTTCAGCCTCTTATAGCTCGCTTTATTCTCTTCCGTACCGTTTTTCCTCATATCCTTATATGCATCTTTCTTTCTCACTATCGCCTACTTCACCCCTGCATTCCACCATCCCGTCCCCGTATCTCTCCTGCCTCTCCTACCTTTCTTTTTCCCACACACTTCATCACATGCCTGTAACACCCCTTCTTTAAAGCACCCCCACAAATCTGACACATCAGTCCCCACAAGCTCCCCAACTCTCGTGTCGAAATTCTTGTCTCTACTTCCTTTAGCTTCAATACTTTCTGGAATCACCTTAACATTCTTCAGAAATGTTCTCTTCTCCTTGCCCACTAACACAAAATCAATTTCTGTCTCATTTCCCCCTGAGCTAAACGTCACTTTCCTTTTGTCCTCTTTCCCGAACCACGTATTCGCTATTCGCTAAACTTTTTTTCATCACGAAATTCCAACAACATTCTTTCTTCCAGATTCCTCTCCCCAAACCCATTTACTCCGTGAACACCTTCGAAACCTTCGGTCCTTTTCCCCACATGCCCATTGGAATCACCAACACACAGGACCAATTCACCCACATTTTGCACACCCCATTCTTCTGTCAACTCATCAAAAAATGCTCGTTCTCTTCACACTTCCTTCCACACTGCGGAGCAGAGCGGCATATCAACCTCAACACCTCCTCCTCAAAAACCATTTCGATTGCCATCACCCTATCACTCTTCCTTCTCACCTCCACCACCTTTTCACACAATTCCTCTTTCACTAGGACTCCCACATCCCTATCCCCTCACTATTTCCCGCCCACCAGCTATTTGTACTTTCTTCCCTCTACGGTACCCCATCATCCTAGCCCAGAACTATTTTATGATGCTATTTGGTTTTGAATCAATCCCATGATGCATTGCAATGTGCCTATACTGTACCGTAAAACACATGTCAGTACTTAGGGATAAAAAGTGTTCCAAAAGTTTAAGAACCACCAGACATTTCATGATCATGCTAAAAAGACCCTAAGTACCAACGCTTTGTAGGCTAAAATGAGCGTAAAAGTCAGGCTTTTTATGTGTTAAGAATAGGATTTTTGTGGGATCACATGACCGTATTGAGGCGGAATTTCCCAAAACTGGTGCATTGTGGGATTGACTCACACCCTCTGGTTCTACAAAGTCATACTAGAAAAAAAGTTGCCGCCCATGTCCAGTGAACTCATGTAGTCTTTAGGGCCATGAAAAGGGTCAATATTGTTAGATGGATAACCATCACTAAGACTAGTAATTCGAGTGTCTATTTACTATACGAGTCTAACGTCAATAGTCTGATGGACATAAATACAAAATTAGACAAAGTTTTCATTGGTATGTTTCCGAAAAGAAATGTAACAATGTTCTTTGTTATTTCTTGATTCAGCATATAGGATGCTGCGCTTGTTTGTTGTTTTCGGCATTCGTCGGATACTTTTTGGTTGTTAAGGAAAGGAAAATCTCCTCCGGATAATTTATTTCCTTCTTTTACCTGCTCGTCGACACTTCAATCATGATGGTAGAATCTCATTTATACCGATAGTTGAGTCATCTGGAGCAATTCTGTGACCTTTGGGAGCAGAGTATCATTTGTCTTCTATGAAGGTTAATGGACAAATTTAGGAGGAGTGCCCCTCGCGAAAGTGTGGGCGGAATCCAGGAAGGGGACAATCCATAATTATACAGGGGTAAAAATAAAAGATGATTGGATTGTTGTAAAAAGGTAACCAAAGTCTTCGCCTTGTTACAAGGATTTAAAAAGGTAGAGTTTGTACTACCTACAACCGTGACGTATTGTTATGGAAATACAAGACAAAAATCGTAAAATGTAAAAAGTCATCACCAAAAGTTAAACCTTTAATATTGCATCGATTTCTTTAGAGGTTGGACCCAAAATTCTGATTCAGCATTCTTTAAAACTGTAGATAAATTATCTTCAAACATTCCCCCCCCCAAAAAAAAATCGAGAACAGGATTCACATTTATAACTCTATTGTCATTTGTCTTACCCGGTTGGCATTGACCGTTTAAATAGCCAATCACTTCAAAACGAAGACCACATCCTTCATTGCATGCTACAGGGAAAATGCGCAGATAGCGTGCGCTGATGGTTGCCGGGAAAGAAATCCTCACAACTGTGTTTATATCGCTATTTGCGGAAAATGTCTATGAAAGAAAATGAAACAAAAACAAAATAAAATTTAACAGACGCATACAAATAGCCTAACTTATTGGAAAATTAAAGGGATGAGTAGCAGTCTGGCAAGGGGAATTAAAAAAAAATGCGGAAATGCATTTTTGTATAGCTTATAAACAAAGATAAGTATGACACAATTCCATATAGCTACTTTAATGTATTTTGTTTTTAAAAAAATATGTTTTTGTTTGAAACAAAAACACCAAAAATAGTGAAAATGAAGTATTTGAGGAATTTGTTCATACTGTCTCCCGCTAAATAGACATACAGTGACGGCATCCCAAATCTACACTTAAAACAGTTGATTGTGGTTTTCACCACTACAGAATAAACAAAGATAAAAATGTTTGCATGTGGAGGTCAAACGGACCAGGTCAGGGTGTCCGATATTATGCACATGGGTATATTCACATGGATAGGATTTTTGATATTGAAGTCGGGAATGTTGATACGCCCGTATATCGAAATTATGCCCTTGTCTTTAATCACGGATTTCAAGGCCAACCACTTACAGGTTATGTCAGCACATCCGTGCTAGTCACAAAAAATACCAAAATTACGAATTGTGAGATTTTATCGATTTCGGATCAGCAAAACCGTGGTTTATACCTTAATACTATCTAAAAATAGGTTGTTGAATATCTATCATTAAAAACCTCGCTTCAAAATTTAGCCCAATACCTGCATGCCTAAATATCAGATAAAAATGTACACACTCTACTGAATAGAATAATGTCCACTCCCATGTATGCAGACACGATACGATAAATATTCTCTGGTGTTCGTTTTGGTCAGTGTAACATTTGTAAACGCCCGCAATTCGTTAATAAATCGTTTTATTTGCAAGTTTCCTAACTGTCAGGCATAAGCAATCTTGATGAATTGGAAGTTCGTCAGTAGCAAAACAGGGTAGCAAAAAATGTAGCTAACCCCACAAATTACAAAAATCTCATAATGACATCAATCATTATACGATCAGATTCGAAAAATCATACCCCCTTCATTGAATGAGTAGGGTCTTTTTCGGTGTACATGAAACTTCTTATTTTCATGATATTTAATCTCATAAGTTGTCCTAAGTCGGAGAAATGGTCCAAGTTATGGCCTGACCGTAAAGGTGAGTTTATCGTCGTGGGGTATGCATAGTGGTCGAATCAGCATAAATGCTTAGCCTAGTTCTGAGAAAACGGCGTTTGAACGTTTGAGTTACTTATGAATGCGTGTAATTAAATGAATAAAAGGAATTGGCTATTTTAAGTGTGTATGTTTAAGGACATGAATGGTATTAATTGACGACAGTATTTAAATACCAAAGAAATGATGTTTTCTTATTCAAAAATGGCCACTGAATGTGGTCGATTGTGTGTCAAAACCCAACTGTTTGATTCGCTGTGCTATAAGGAGTCGAATACGTATTTCGACTGCCTGAAACCCGTTGATTTCTTAATTTTGGTATGGTTGAGAGATTACTTAGCTACGGGTTTGTAACTATTTTAAAATGGTGATGCTGATGATGCCACGATAATAACGATGGCGGTGATTATGGGTGGCCATAACGATGAAATAAGGAAACATCGCGCTTGACAACGACAATGATGCTACTGATCGATGATGATGATGATGATGATGATGAGATGATGATATGATGAGTGATGATGATGATGATGACGATGATTACGACGACGACGATTATGACAGGCTAATGATATTAACGACGATGACGATGTTCTTTTGCCATTGTGTTTATGCTACAAACAGTGCAAATTTGTATACAAATGACTTCCATAAGCCGTTTAAAAAAAAATGGAAACATTCCCTGTTGTGCTTTCATTCGTTGTAAATTAAAACCGCGGCGATACTGATCACAATGACCAAAGAATTCAGAAAACTACAACCTCTTTATTACAAATTTGGCTCCTAAAAATTATATCTTAATTAGTGCCAATATGTTTTAACCTCATTTTTTGCAGACAAAACATAAATTTCAAGAGTAAAACACGTCGAAGGAACACAAACTTGTATAGTGGGTCTGTTATAATATAAAATTAATAAAATAGTGTGCATGTGTAACACACAAAAATATTGGCTATGAACTGTTCAAAAATTGAGCTCAGAAAATATTTAAAATGTAACTGGAATGTTTCATAACATCAAACGAGTTTGGGGATAAAAGTGGTCTATTTTCCCGTTCTCCTCGTTTTCTTAATTTCCTCATTACATTATATATAGTTCCTATCTTTAAAGTAATGTACAGCCGCGTTAAAATTATACCAAACTTGAAACGAATTAACAATTAAATGGTAATATCCTCATAAAATCTAACAACTCTAAAAATTTAGAGGGCACTAACGCTTATACAAACACATTCCCAAGAAAATATCAATTTGTTTTCCTGACAGGCGAGTTTTTTTAAATGATGTCTATTTAATTAGTAAATTTTAGTTTGCAGAATTTCAAAGTTAACATCAAAGGAAATCAAACTTTCGCAATATGTTTACAAGCATTTTGTAACACTTTTTACTAAGGGATGATGTGTTAACACCCCGAAAGTTTCATTATTATAAAGCAATTATATTCGATGTTGGGTATAAACCCGTTGATAGCATTGGTCCACGGTTTTCTTTCTACTGGGCTTCCAACGTACCCTAGTTGGCGTCACACAATGACGTCAAGTTCACTAGTTGCAAAAGTGGTCTTTCCACAGCCACATCAGAGAATAAAATGAAAAAATGAAATTTGCATAAAAAAGGTATAGGGGGGGTAGGAATCTTGGATTTTTCATAACATGCGGGTTTGGGCCCAAATTATTGGAAAATGACTAGTTTTTAAATCAACATATAAATTTAGAGCCATACAATGCACAATATTTAAACAAATGAACTAATAACTAAAGGGGAATGCAGTATATTATAGGCGAATAATGTGACCGAGGTCGGAAAAACTAAATATGCGCCCATTATTTTTTATTTTTTTCCGGCCCAGGATCATTATTAGCCTATAGATGATACTACAAAATTTCTATTCTATTAACCATGTTTAACTACAAAACTTGACTTTTCTTTTTGTTTGTTTGTATAGGTTTAAGTTAATCTGTCTTATTTATGTGTATTTTGTTATGCTGATAATGAA